>JAOWBN010066168.1:0-33292 GCA_028565015.1 Pinguicula moranensis
CAATATAGAGCTGATGCAGTATGCCATCTATTACCTAGGTTTTAGCTCAAGTTTAGAACAGAATGGGACTTTGATAATTAAATACGCTGCCTCCAGATATATCCTAGCAAGATTAAAATCTTCTATACGAATCAGGGTACCCACACCCTTACATATTTCTATTAAGATAGTACGGGACCATGCTTGGTGAGGTAGGCCAAGTATTTTGATCAGGCATGTTCGGTTTGTTGCTGGGGCACTTGGGGACCACGGAACAATGTCAGACAACCAATTAGACAGCCATATTTTATCATTCTATAATAAATTGCCTAGATCCAGAGGTTCCTCTTCCCATATGAGTATCTTTTAATCTACCAACAGACTAACCTCAACATTCAAATATCCCGCCGATTTAAGAGCCAATTGTAGTTCTCTACAGCAGTACTTAGAGATCAGAGTGCCCACATATCCATGACCAAGCCATGAATGTGGCTCAACCTTAGGGTTGAATGATAACACCCCTTCATTGAGGGATTTGCTTGAAGAGTTGGAGAACTCACCTGAACTTACTACGGCTCCTGGTAAAGTGACTGGAAGTTTCACAAGTGTTGTCTTGGATGGAACTTGATGACCATGCTATTTTATCTGTGTCTTCAGGTAGCGTGCTTTGTTGACCTGGAGACAGTATGTACCTATCCAGGTATTGTCCAGCTTAAATAGCATGAGCTCTATGTCATCGACGTCTGAAAACTCCCAAAAATTGAAAGGAAGGCCTCGGTTATTTAGTTTACGAGCGATGGACAACTTTTTAATGGTTCCTTGCCGCTTCAGTATGCAGCGCAGACGATCAATGTCACGACCTCGAGGAAAGTTGGATACATAGAAGCAAATGTCATAAGGAAGGGATTGCTCTGTCACCTATGTGATTCTATGACCAAGTCTATCATGTTCCGGTCTTGGATTTTACGGCGGAGGAGGAAGGAAAGGAAGGAAAGGAGATTTTGTCCCATGAAGTGTGTATCATAGGTGCTTTACCAACTTTTATTGATGCACGCCGCATCAAGCGCAATTGGTGACTTGGTATCTGCCATGGGTTCAACATAATAGGGTGGGGTGAAAGAGAGATAGCTCACAGGGTGAAAACCTTCACAGATGCTGAGGTGCCTTTGGAAGGAGAGAAGTGGGTGAATCAGTGGTGTCGTGAGAAGACGTGAAGGAGAGCATAGTATTTACTATTCATGTTTAGGCTCGAGAAGTAGATTTGGAGTAGATTTGAGGACGTTCCAAAGAGAATAAAGCATCTCCGGGAAGGGGAGAAACAAGGGGAGGACTAGCTAAGTAGTAAGATTAGTCGGTGAAGAAGATTGAAGACATGAGGGTTTACTATTCATGGGAAGAGAGGTATGAGAACCTTCCCGGGTGCGTAAGGCATCCACGGGAAGAGGAGGAGAAGGGGAGGATGAGCTAGACAATAGCTAGTTAGGCTGCCATTAAGAAAAATAGAGAAGAAGGTGGAAAACGGGAGGAGTTACTATTCATGGTTGTAGTCATACGGAGAGAAAACAAAAGCCGTTTATTCAAGATTGAGATGTTCTTCTTCAGTTTAGACTTAATTCCGAAGCTTGCATATTCACATCTAAACGAAACTTAAATGCACAATGAGGATGTATGTAGAAAAGTGGACACCTAACTCCGAGTCATGCAGCTTCTCTGCTTAGAGCCATTACAAACTTTCATGTTACTTCATAAATAGAGGTGTCAACCACGGCAAGAACTGTGGGGTTTCTCACTTTCAGGTCAAATTCCCCTATTCAAACTTAGACTTACAGATTTTTCCTCCCAACTTTTCTTCAGTTTAATTTTTTCATCTCCCTCGCCTTTTGCCATGCCAAAATGATAGCGATTGGGATATACATTATTTTGAAAGCCAACACATATTTCTTCCATCAGAGTCATACATTAGACCTGTGGGTATTTACATAACTTACAATACAAGAGTACTATGTACATAAAAAATGCGCTTTTTTCTTTCATTTTGGGATAACTACTTTTATTTTTTAGTGCATAAAAACAATTGTTTAGCTATCCTCCGAGATACAAAATATAATTTTTTTTTTTTTTTTCTCTTTCTCTCTTTTTTTTTCTTTTTCTTTTTCGTATCCATCACTTGTCCCAATCTTGGTTTAGGTTCAGAGGGGTTACTTTTGAACTGAACAAAGGTATTTGGATTTTTCTATTAGTCTTAGCCTGAAGTCGGGTAACTTCCCCATAATAAAATTTTTATTTCTAAAATCACTTACTACAATTTTGTCCTTGGTCGATTACTCTGATGTATTTCAAGTAATTTGCTCTTTTTTTAACAAAGTATGGTAATGACTCAAATACAGTAAAACATCATAACAAAAACATGTAATACAGTAGCACACAGATAAGAACAAACGAGGTTCAAAACATTAGCAACAAAGAAAATTAAAGTGCAAGGTTCAGGGTTCAGCAAATCAAAGTTGAGCTGTCAGTTAACTCCCCCATCCTCAAACTTAACATACACTGCCCCAAGTGGATAAAGAAAATAGGAGTTCAAGCAATACTTCCGTAAAGGGAGGCAGAGCCATGCTTCATTCAGAGTCTGGTCCCAGCAAGTTGTAGGTGCATGCCCCATCATCGACATCCTCATACCCATCTTTTTTCTCATCCTCATTCTCCTCCTCGTCCTCTTCTTCTTCATTGCCATTCCCAGTGGCTGCTTTGCTTCATAGTACATATGGAGTAAAGGTCAGTCGAGGTGGCATTGGGCTGATAGGATATTGCACACCCTTAATTGTGTACATCAACACTAGATTTGTGTACACTACGGAGATGCAGTGGTAAGAGTTGTCCACAAAGATATCCCACTGGTCCGGATATGGAGCAACAACTGCTGGAGGCATGGCTGGTGTAGGCTTCTTGAACTTATGGCCTGGAGTTGGTACCTGCAAAGGAGGGATAGGAGGTGCCATTTTGGCTTTACCTTTGTACTTGGAGGTGGTACGCACAGTAGATTTCACTGGGTGGCTTCAGTGTTGGGCCCTCGGCGATCAGAGTAAGCGCCTAATTTGCTTATCAGAGTAGGGGGAAACAACTTCTTGTCCTCAACCAAGGCTACCCCAGCCTTCAGACACATCGCAATTATCAAGGAAGGGAAATGAAATCAATTGGGGTACTTCTCCAGCGCAGCCAGACTCTCCATAATGTCTTTGTAAATGACTTTCCCTACATCAATACTTTGGCCAGTTTCAATGGCATAAATGAGCAGCAGTATCTTCAACTTGATGTCCCCGGTGTTGGTAGTTTGCATCGTTCTTATGCATATGAATAAGTGCGACATAAGGACAGTGGCACAACAATCTGACTTGTTAACTCCCAATTCAATCGGTTTGTTTCCTGTAGACATCTTCCAGGTCATTCTCGGAGAACACAGATTTTTCGCTTTCTTAGGTGGCATGCTGGTTAAATTTAGAGAATACTGGAGTAATGAGTTCAAGTGAGTTGTTACTTACTGCGAAGAACTGTAGATGACTTGCGCTCCGACGAGTTATGGGTTCTGGAGTAATGTGAACTGCACAGTTGTCCTGAGGGGATGTTGTCTTTTAGGGTTAGTCGCTGTGTGAAATTGAGTTGCTGCTCGAGCTAGGACAATGGCCGTGTTTTTATATTGGGACCTGAGTGGGTAGGGAATTTAATTCGTATCCGTTACTGTAGCAATTTTTGGGCGGAAAGAGGTTGAAAAAAAATTAACTGAGCTGGGACAATGGCCGTGTTTTTATATTGGGACCTGAATGGGCATGGAATTTATTTCTTATCCGTTACTGTAGCAATTATTTGGCGGAAAGAGGTTGAATAAAAATTAACTGCTTATTATGGCAACTATGCATAAATTGGATGTGTTGATCATGGGGAGTGAGTGAGAATTTGAAGTTTCTCCTCGTATTTCTTGCTCCATTATGATTTTTGCTTGATCTTCTAATAGTTAAGTTCACGTAGGTCACCCTGTAGGATATACCAAGAGGTGTTAGCCTGTGATTATAAATCGAAACGTATAAAATTTAGTCAATATTTTTAGTGGACATAAGTGCGAATAATTGTCACTGGGGGACTTATAACTGCCCTTCCCAAAATTTAACATGTTTGATAACAAGATGTTGATTGAGTTAAGTAAAAGGGTTGAGGGTACGTCCCTAAGTGGTGCAAAATAGTAGATCTAGGGTTGCCAAATCTTGAAAAGATATTTTTGCGCATAAATCTTAGCACTACTGCAGCATCACTAGAGGGTGTGATTATTGCCTCAACCAATTTGGTGACATAATCCATTGCCACTAATATATACTTTTTCCCCACAGACAGAGGAAATAGCCCCTTGAAATCAAGTTCCCATACATCAAAAACTTCAACTTCCAACACATTTTGCTGAGGCATTTCATTCCTCTTTGAGATTTATCCCATTCTTTGGCATCTGTCACACTTGGTCACAAACACCTGTGCATCTCTGAATAGTGTAGGCCAATAGAATCCACTCTGAAGTATCTTGGTTACAATCCTCTTGCCTCCAAAGTGTCCCCCACATTCTAGTGCATGGCAGTGAGTTAAAATGTTATGCATTTTCTTCTTCTTGAACACATCTACGAATTACTTGATCCGAGTAGTATTTATGCAATACAGGTTCATCCCACAAATATGATTTTACTTGGGAGAAAAATCTCTTCTTTTGTTGCCATGATGATCCATTGGGAATAATCCTGCATGTAAGACAATTTGCAATATCTGCAAAAACCAGGGCTCTCTACTTCATTGGACAACCAACAGTCTTTCATCTAGAAAGGAATCATGCCACCTCCAGTAAGATTTTCCAGGCGTGAAACATGGTCAGCCACTACATTTTCAGATCCCTTCTTGTCTTTGATTTCAATATCAAACTCTTGTAGGAGCAAAATCCATCTGATCGGCCTTAACTTAGCATCCTGTTTCAACATGAGATATTTGATGGCGGAGTGATCAGTATATACTGGTACTTTGCTTCTCAGAATGTACCCTAAATTTGTTAAATGCAAACATCAATGCTAGTAGCTCATTTTCTATGGTGGCATAGTTGTTTCCAATTGCATTCAATGTTTCACTTGCGTAGTAAATTGTACGGAATACTTTGTTTTTCCTCTGGCCAAGAACTGTCCGTACTCCATAGTCGCTTGCATCACACATGATTTCAAACGGTTCATTCCAGTCAGGTGTATCAATGATAGGTATACTCACTAACTTATCCTTCAAGAAATTGAATGCCTTCAAACAATTATCCTCAAACTCAAACTTTGCATCTTTTTCCAGCAGATTACATAGTGGTCTGGTGATGTGTGAAAAATCTTTAATAAATCTTCTGTAAAAACCTGCATGGCCCAATAAGCTTCTAATTCCTTTGACAGAAGTTGGTGGTGGCAGTTTGGCAATGACTTCTATTTTTGCTCTGTCAACTTCTGTCCCCAAACTTGATACCTTGTGTCCCAGCACAATTCCTTTGTGTATCATGAAGTCCCATTTTTCCCAGTTGAGTACTAAATTAGAGAGTTCACACCTTGTCAGCACCAATTGTAAATTTTGCAAACATCCTTCAAATGATTATCCCACCATAGAGAAGTCATCCATGAAGACTTCATTGATGCACTCCACCATGTCAGAGAAAATAAAGGTCATGCACCTCTGAAAGATAGCTGGAGCATTGCAAAGTTCAAATGGCTTTCGGCGGAATGCAAATGTTCCATAGGAGCAAGTAAAGGTAGTCTTCTCCTGGTCTTCAGGTGCTACATCAATTTGGTTGTATCCAGAATATCCATACAGATAACAGTAAAACTTATGGCCTGCTAATTGATCTAATATCTGATCAATAAAAGGTAGTGGATAGTGATCATTTCTTGTGGCCTTGTTCACTGCTCTGTAATCCATAAAAATTCTCTATCCAGTGACTGTCCATAGGGGAATAAGTTCATTTTTCTCATTAACCTCCACTGTCATTCCTCCTTTATTTGGGATGCACTGTACTGTACTGATCCAGGTAGTGTCCGAGATAGGGTATACCACTCCAGCATCCAACCATTTCAAGATTTCTTCTTAACCACCTCTTTCATGATAGGGTTGAGTATGCTTTGGCAAGCTACCACTGGTTTGCTTCCTTCTTCTAAGAATATTTGGTGCATGCATACAGATGGACTAATTCCTTTTATATCTACCAAGGTCCACCCTATGGCACACTTGTGATCCCTAAGTACTCGCAGCATACATTCTTCTTGTTGATGTGAAAAAGAACTAGAAATGATCACTGACAAGGTTTCATGAGTGCCCAAGAATGCATACTTTAAATGTGTGGGCAATGGTTTGAACTCCAAAATAGGTGGTTGCTTGATTGAAGTGTTATGGGATGCGGTGCGTTCTCCCAAATTTTCTAAATAACTTTTCCTTGACCTTCATTAGCATCCTACATATTTGTGTATTCTTTGACTCTAGGATCTTCTAGGATAAGGGGATCAAAATTGACTAAACAATTTTTCATGTCACAACGTTGATATGCATAGTCAGGCTGGCTGAATTGTTCAGTAGCCTCAACACTCAAACAATCTTCTCTGTGCTGTTTCATTGTTTGAAACACATTAAATTTAACCTCTTCCCCTTAGACTCTATGAATCATCTACCCTCTTTGGACATCAATGAGTGCACCTCCTATTGCTAGAAATGGCCTTCCCAAAATAAATGAGGATGTCTCTATCTTCCTCCATATCCAGAATAATAAAATTAGTTGGGAAAATAAATTTATCCATTTTGATAAGGATATCTTCAATGATTCCTCTGGGGTACTTGATGGATCTATCTGCAAGAAAAATTGACAGAGGCATAAGATTAATGCTTGCACCTAGATCGCAAAAAGCTCTAGCAAATGTAGAATTTTCAATAGAACAAAGGATAGTAAAACTCCCTATATCTTTTAGCTTCGGTGGCAACGTTTTTTGGAGGATGGTACTACATTCCACTTTGAGTTCCATAGTCTCATAATCTCCAAATCTCCTATTGTTGGATAGAATATCCTTCAGGAACTTCACGTAGCATGGCATCTGCTCTAAAAGCATCTAGAAACTTTTGGAACTGGTTGTCCAGTTTTCCTTATTTTAATCTTTGTGGGAATGGAACTGGTACTTTCTATTCTTCCTCTTTCTGAGGTACTGTTTTGCTAATTGTCCCACTTGAGCTTCTAGATTCCTCATAGCTATGGTTTGATCCTTGAAGTTAGCCCTTGTTTCTTTAATAAATCCCCATGATGTGGTGGCCAACTGTGCCACTAAATCTTGAAGGTTTTGGTTATCCTTTGCAATCAACGCCACTTGAGTGATCAGATCAACTGAGGTCAAGTGCTGATGTTGCAGTTTTTTTGGGCCTCTGCATCTGCTGTTGACCTTGGAAATGCCTTGGTCCTTGAAATGGCATCTGTCCTGGAGGATTCAGTACATTTTTATTGTTGCTCCATGAAAAATTAGGATGATCATTCTATCTTGGATTGAAGTTTCGATATCTTGATTGATTTGATACATAATTCTGTTTCTCGATAGGGTTATTACCCATGGACGATAGCTCCTGACACTGATCTCTGTGGTGTAGTCCTCCACACATCTCACAGGATAATGGTTGAACTGCCATTACTGGTCTTGGAGCTCCATTTTGACTAAATATGGTTTCAAGCCTAGAGTTAATAGCATGCATTGCAACCATAAGTGTATCCACCTTATTTACATCATACCTTCTGTGGCTCCTCCCCCATAGGTGGAATGTTCCTCCTGCATTCTTGAGAGTGTCACATATCTCCACAAAAGCACTTATGTGTAAATTGGGATCTTCTGTGGCTCCTTCCCCATAGGTGGAATGTTGCATTAGTAGCTCAATAGTGGACGGTTTTAATTCAAAGTTGTTTACCTGAATTGCTGGTCTCCTAAAGGAGGGAACTGCTTCATCTGCATGAGGCAAGGCAAAATCCTCCATAGGAACATCATCTTCATCTGGTACCACATTCACATTCCTCTAGTCTCTATCCCGTCTTCTTGGTGCTGCATTCTGTCCCTTGCTCGTTGTTGTGCTCTCTTTCTGGCTTAGAAGGTTTCTTCAATTTATGAATCAAACTCTTTGGTAGAGGAGTCACTCCTCAATGGATTCAGACATTGCCTGTAAACAATGTACCAAAAATTAAAATTGCAAAAAATTAAAGTTCAATCTAGCTAAAACTTGCTTGCCGTTAATCTTGCTTAAACTGCCAATCCCCGACAACGGCGCCAAAAACTTAATGAGCACAAACTTGTTTCACTTTAGTGTTCAAGTGTACATGTCGTACAAGTAATATAGTGATGATAAGGATGTCGAACCACATGGATTGGGATAAACAATCACTAACACTCACAAGTTTCATTCAATTTGAACCGAATAAAACTGAGTTAACATTGATACTACTATAGTCATTAAGCTACATATTAGGCAATGAACAAAGATGATTAAAATGCAGTGGAATGAAGATAGATCTAGTACAAAGGTTTGAGATAACCAGGGGGAGTGCAACTTCACCACTTGAGTCCTTCGGGTAGAATTATAATCTGATTAGTCATGGATTAATTATCATATTGTGTCGACCGGATTCACCTATCCTAAACTCTTGTCTCTCTCAAGCTGTAAGTGTCCTTCTCTAGGTTTGCAGATGAGCATCTCTCTATGTCACACACAAATATACCAGAGAAATTTTCCTCAATTGATCCTCACACGGTAGCACCGACTCTATAGGCATTCTCTTATAGCGATCGATGTGGACCTTACTATGCCTAGCGTGACTTGTATCTCTCGACCTCCCATCATGCTTAGTGCATCTACTCATGTTGATAAGACATAAATAGATGAGGATGAAGAACAACAATATCAAACACCATAAAGATAACTAAACATGGTAAACGTTCAATAATCTCCCTGAGTTCTTCAAGGGTTACATCAATCCCCAAGATTTAATGGTTAAGATCATGCTTAAGGCATGAGCCATTCTACCAACACACAATACTGAGTTCATCAAAAGATAAACAGAGAATCGGATCAGTTCTCCTTTGACCAAGACCTTCAGGATGGTGACTCAAAGCCCTCTTTTCTTGAACAACATTGTTCTTGTCCGGTGTGTCTCTCTTTGTGTTGATTTCTTTTTTTAAACCACTTTGGTAGCTTCTCGTGAAAGCTTTGAATATAGTTTAGGGGTACATTTGTCAGCCCACCAAGTGTGGCACGCAAATATATGTTTACATATCACCTTGCCTAGTCAATTGATCAGGAGCTGGTGTCACACCTTGGATAATTGGGATAAAACTTCTGCTTTTGGGGTTGTTTCTCTTTATTTTCTTTCAACGAGCAATTAATGACCTGTTTCTGCAAAAGGAAGGAAAACATGTATAAAAGACGTGTCCCATCATACATATTGAGCCAAATCATACTAAAATAGTTTGTATTTATTAGGTATAAAGTCAACTCATCACCCGCCACTTCCTTCAGATCAGGTGCGCCCTTGAGGTAGCAAGAATACTCATCCTCGTCTATATCCGACAGTCCATAGATCTCATTGATTGCCTATGGATTAAAAGGAACTAGACATTGTCAAACCCAAACCTTTTCTCGTTCAGTTATGATCAGGTTTGCGTAGAATTCACGCACTAGATTTAAGGAATATTCACTTGGACTACCCAGAAACTTCGTCCACCCTCGCTCACTCATGGCATGCACAAACTAGCCAGAACCCCTGTCGACATCCCTCTTTCCTTAATCATATACAACACCCCCACCGTAGAATCATAAAACTCTTGGGATTTCGCCCCCTTAAATTTACCCTGAGATTTAGTCTTTGTTACCCGCATCCTTTTAGGAGGCACTCTAACTTAGTGATTTCAGATTTCTACTAAACAGCCTAAAATAAGACTGACCGCCGACTCGAATGCCCAACGACTGCTGTGGTTGTTCTCTGTACAGGTGGCGGATTAGAATGCCAGGGTTTGAGGTGGGCAGTAGATTATCGGGAACGATTGGTTTTATATGGTCACTTAGGGTTAGAACTGAAATTTTGATTGTCTTTTAATGTAGCCCATCAATTTTTAATTATACAGTAATTTCCTTGACAACTCAATTTCAGGAAGTTACAGACAGGATCAGAAAAATCTGCAAGTCTTTTGGCCCATACGTGAAGGTAACTATTCCTCGTCACCAAATAATTGGAGCCAGAACTTCGCTCAATTATTTCGTCGTGATCCTTATCTCGCTAGGTCTCCCTTTTGCTGTGATTTACGTCCTATATGAAAAACAACGTTTTCATCACCTGGGTGACTACTGCAACTTCACCTCTTCTCCCTGAACTCTGAGTATCAACTGGCCTCCTTGAACATCGATTATGGCTCCTCTTGTCGTAAAAAATGGCCTTCCACAAATAATGGGGATATCACGGTCCTCCTCCATATCCAGAATGACAAAATCTGCTAGGAAGATAAACTTGTCAACTTTGATCAAGACATTGCCAATAATATCTCTTGGCTGTTTGATAGATCTGTCTGCCAAATAGAGAGATATAGTTTTGGGTTGAGCTTCTCCTAATCCAAGATTCTGAAAGATAGACAATGGCATCAAATTATTATTGGCGCCTAAGTCACACAAAGCTCTATAATTGCCACTAGACTATGGAATAATAAAACTCCCTAGATCTTTCAATTTTGGGGACAATTTATTTTGCAAAAATGGCGTTGCATTCTTCAGTTAGGTCCACGATCACATAATCCTCGAACTTTCGCTTGATGGACAAGATGTCTTTCATGAATTTAACATAGCAAGACATCTACTCTAGAGCCTCGGCAAAGGGAATGTTTATGTGCAGTTTCTTGAATACTTCAACAAACTTCTGAAACTACTTGTCCGACTTTCCTTATTTCAAAATTTGAGGAAAAGGGATTTGTGGTTTCTGCTTAGTCTCTTGTTGAGGCAGCGGCTCCTCCAGCTTTTGATCAACTTTCTGCTTTGGGATAGGAGATTGTCTTGGGTTTTCCTCTACTTCTTTTCCATTTCTCAAGGTAATTGCCTGGCATTGCTCTTTGGGATTCACCTCTGTGGTGCTTGGCAGCATGCCTGGTGATCTCTCAAATAACTGTTTCACTAACTGACTACCTTGAGATTCAAAATTCCTTATTGTTTAGCTATGTTTTCTTGCATGAAACTGCTTGAGGCAGCTGCTAGCTGTGCTATCAAGATAGTGTTGCTCTTGGTGGCTACAACCAACTGTGTTATCATCTCATCATTTTGAGGCCTTTGATAAGTAGATTTTTGCATTTGAGACTGAAACTGGTTAGTATTCTATGGTCTGGGGTTCATGACATGTTAAGTGTTGTTCCAAGAAAAGTTAGGGTGGTCATTCCTTCGAGGGTTAAAGTTGTTGCGCTCGAAACTGTTTGGTATTTATGCTGGTTGCCAGCATAGTTGAATTGTTCCATAGGAATATTGTCAATTGAGGTCCTATCCTGGCAAAGTTCTGAAGGATGTCCTCCACCATAGATTTCATATGATGGCTTTTGCACCATCATCACGGCTTTAGGGGGTGGGCTATGAGACATACAACTCTCAATATTTGAATTCAAAGCATGCATTGTGTCAACGAGCGCATCAACTGTCCACTTTGTACTTTCCCCAGGTGTCTTTTTCTGGTTTTCTCTTTCATTCGGCCAACGGTAGCAATTTTGTGCCATAACTTGAAGTAGAGAGTAAGCTTAATTGTAAGACTTCTTCATGAAAGTATCATTTGCTGCACCATCTATCTCCCTTCTCATAGTGCTATCAATTCGTTATAAAAAGCTTGAATTTGCCTCCAACAAGGCAATCCCTGATTGGTACAACTTCTTAAGAGATCCTCTAATCTTTCCCCTGCTTCATACAATGACGCCATATAGCACTGTCTAAATGAGGTAATCTCACTCAGAATCCTTGCAGTCATGGATGGTGGGAAGCATTGTATTTGAAACTATTTTCTTAAATCATCCTAGGTGAGAATAGAATCCGATGGCAGTGACTGGAGCCATCTCCTTTATCTCTGACGGAAAATGGGAAGAGCCTAAGCCTGATGGCTTCTTGACTTGCTCCAACATACTTCAAAGTGTCATAGATTTCAACAAATGCACGTACATGCGAGTTTGGATCTTCAATAGATGAGCCACCATAAGTGGAATGTTGTTGCAATAACTGGATGGTGGCTGGCTTCAACTCGAAATCGTTTGCTTTAATAGCAAGCCTTCAGATGGATGTGGCTTCTTTCTCAGCTTGAGGTAAAGCAAAACTCTCAATGGTTTTATCATCCTCATTTGGTTCTACGGCCAAATCACTATCATCTGCCATATTTCCGTAATGTCTTTGCACCTTTCTTTGAGTTCTCCTTTTTGCTTGAAAAGTTCTTTCAATTTTTGAATCTCCCAAGCTTGAAGTTTCACCTTCAAAAAGGTTCATTTACAACCTATAAAACACAAATGAAAGCAAAGCAAAGCAACTGAAAATAAAAGTCGAATTTTGCTACAAACTCTCTAAGTGTTGATATTATTTAAACTGACAGTCCCCGACAACGACGCCAAAAACTTATTGGTTGCTGAGCTAATGCATCAACTATGATTGCAAGTGCCCAAGTCGTAACAAGTATTAAAGTGAATAAGTCGAGTGTCAAACCACGAGAACTGTACAAGATAAGCACCAACTTTAGCTAGTTTGCATGCAATTTGGACAAACAACAGTTGGTTTAAACATTACAATACAAACAGAGACATGAATGCAATTTAAACTAGATAATTCTTTTTGGTATTTTTGGTTTAATGGACACAAATCAAAGGATAACTTCTCTCGGCTAGTGATCTAAGGCAATGATTTCACCTCTACATGCATTTGTACAGAATTAGATTCTTAGTTCAGTTATTAGACTCAATGCTTAGTTGGGCACTGGATTTCTTCCTTTAAACATTAATCTCTACAGAGTGTAGCTCTTCTCATGCGATACGAAAGTATTCATCTATCAAATTTCATTCCTAAACGTATCAATAATTGCTACATCACAAAATTCTCTCTTAATAAGGTCACACTAGTCTCTCGAATCTCGTGCAGGCTACCAAGAGGCTTTAGACTCATGAAACCCACACACGGTGGCACCATTCACATGAGCATTCATCTCTCGAATTTTGTGTTCAAGGTACTTGAGGTTGGTTTTACCGTTTTCTAGATAAGTTCTCATCTCTCAAATCTCGAATAAAGCTTAAGCACTAACAAATGGTCGTCAATCAAATGCTAGTGCGTAATAAAGCCTTTTCCATGAACATTCATCTCTCGAATCTCGTGTTCAAGGTAATTGAGGTTGGTTTTACCATTTTCTAGCTAAGTTTTCATCTCTTAAATCTTGAGAAAAGCCTAAGCACTAACAAATGGTCGTCAATCAAACGTTAGTTTGTAAGAAAGCACAATAAAACCAAGCAACAAAAATATTTCATCTAGCAACTAAACATTCAAAACCAATCCAACACAAAATACACGTAGGGGGATGTATCATGCCCTAGAATATGGGTTTAGCTCATTGTTGAAACACAAGCTTACATAATGTTTTTTTTGGGAAAGCCAAATTTTATATATAAAGTATTTACATAAAGTATTTACAGGTATAGGCGACATCTGTAAACTCCTGCCAAATTACAAATGCACAGTGACCAAAACGTTACAGGGGAATGGGCGAACTCCTTGCTAGAAAAAAATACTTTCTGCGAGGCTAGCCTCTTGATGTAGCTTGAGATGGCCACCGGATTGAAGACTCCATTTGCCTCACACATCATCAAAATACTTTATGTGGACATGGTTGCTGCTATGTTCGAAACCAGAGACTGTGCATGTAGCAACCATTTTAGATAGAATAGAAATGGAGCTGGCGGGACATTGGCTAGGGATAATGGATAAAAGGCCTTGGTGATAGCCAATGTGTTCTTTGAAACTCTTGATGAACGCCCTCAGATGTACCTAAACCTGTTCTACGTTGATTCAAGAAGAAAGGTCAGTTGTTCATTACAAATAAGCACAGTTCATGTCTAAGTGGATTGAATTCGCCGAGCTGTCACCCTACTGCCAATCTAACATGTACTACATTGAGTTTTTGAAGATAATCAAATGCATTAGAGAAGGAAGTAACAGAAATCCAATGGACAGTGAGATGATCAATGGTATAGAACCCTACATCTAATAGTTGACTGCTTTGCTTGAAAATTTTTGAATTCAAAATTGTAAGCAAACCTGAGGATGGAGTAGCCAATCTGTGAAACTATATTGGAATGAAGTTCTAGCGTCCCTCAGCCACATCCATACATTTCTCTATATTGCATGGATGAGCAGACTAGTGATAGGTTGTGTAGAAGTAAAATGGGCACTGTTTCTTAACTTCCACAAGGACCATATCATAGCTGTCCAGATGGTATTCCAAGCAGGAACGTTTACCCCCAGAGGAGCCATTGCAGAGTGATCCAGCAAATTGAGAGATAGTTGACCACCGCCTATTTTTGGCAGAGGGGATAAAGACAACCAGGATGCTAAATGCAGTCTCACTTGCAAGGCAGTAGGGCTTGACACAAACAAATGCTCCAAGGTCTCATCATGATTACCGCACACAGGGCAGGAAATTCCCATGTCAGATGGAATCACACCTCTGTTTCTTAGAATTTATTTAGTGGGCACTGAACCTTGGATTAGTTTCCAGATGAAAATGCATATTTTTTGGGGGGAATAGCTAATCCATATATTCTTTGTAAGTGCTATGTGTGAAGTTGAAAATATAAAATTCGTACCTGAGGAAATGGTTTTATAAGCATCCTTGGCCGAGTAAGTTCATTTCGTAGAGCATCTGAAAATAAATCTGTCTGGAGAAGAATCATGTGGTGATATGTCCTGGAGTTCACTCAATAGGTTACACAGTTCAGCTTGCTCAGGGGTTCTGATTGCTCGTCTCCATCTCCATTTCCAGGTCCATATATCATTGATCCACTCCCCTGCATTAGCTACTAGGATATCTCTATGAGATTCAATTCTGAAAAGTATAGGGTAGGATACAGAGAGGGATTGATTGCTAAGCCACCTGTCAGTTCAAAATCTGATTCGTTTTCCATCCCCCAATTGCAGGAGCACGTTATCAGCGAACCAGGGGCTAGACAGATTCTGCTGAATACTCTTCATCCAATCAGACATATAAGCTCTGCATCTAGGCCTCCCTAACCGAGTGGTGTTTGCTGAAAAATTCAGTGTCCTGTTACCAGCTAAAGAAAAAGTAGGTACTCCATACTTGGCCCTCAAGATGTCTTTCACTGGAGAAGGATCACCGTTGAGGATCAACATTCCCCACTTGCCCAGCAGAGAAGAATTGACAGAGGATAAGCACCTAACTCCCAGTCCTTCATGATTGACTTCAATACAGATTTTATCCCATGATACCCATCACATCTTCTTTCTGTCCATTGAGCTGCCCCAAAAGAATCTCCTTTGCATTGTGGTCAGCTTCTTGACGATTGATCTTGGAGATTCGTAGCAGGAGAAGAAGTGAGATGGAAGAGCTGCAAGTACAGCATTCAGTAAAGTAAGTTTTCCCCCGGATGAGATGAATTTGTGTTCCCATTTTGAGAGTGTTATGCTGAACTTATCTATCACCGGTTGCTAGGAAGTATGTTTTCACATATTAGCACCAACTGGAAGGCCCAAGTAGGAGAAAGGAATCTTTGCAGTTTGGCAGTTTAAGTATGCGGCCATATCCTCCAAAGTAGAGACATGCACATTGATCCCTATTAGTTTGCTTTTGCTGAAATTGATCCAAGTTCTGAAACCAATTCGAAATTGAGGAGGTTTGCTTTGAAAGCCACAACAGACTTCCATTCAGCCTGCCCGAAGATTAATGTGTCATCAGCATATTGTAGAAGAGAAGCAGGAAAACCTCCACTGCCAATGCTCAGCCCAGAGAAGATGTTCATGCTGATAGCTCTACGGATCATTGCTGATAGCCCCTCAGCAGCAAGCAGGAAATGGAGTGGAGATAGTGGATCTCCCTGTCCGATTCCACATGAAGGATAAAACTCCTCAGTAGGGCTCCCATTCAATAGGACTGAAGTCGAGGCCGACTCCAGCAACCCCCGAGTCCATCATTGCCAACATATGGGGAAATTCTAAGTGCTCGTGATCTGAAGTAAGTAGCCCCAATTTAAAGTATCAAATGCCTTCTCAAAGTCTACCTTGAATATGAGAGCCTTCTGCTTCAGTTTCTTGACCTCGTCTATTATTTCATTTGCTACCACATAGCTATCTATTAGTTTCCTTCCTTGGAGAAAAGCTGTTTGGGAGTTGCTGATCAAACTGGGAATTACTCTGCCTAATCTGTTTGCTAGGACTTTGGAGATCATCTTTGGCATAGAACCAATCAGAGATATTGTCCTGAAGTCCTTGACCTGAAGAGGATTTGCAATTTTTGCTAATAAGGAGATATGAGAGGCATTACTACCTCTTACCAATTTGCCGGATCTGTAAAACTCCAGGAACAGTTGCATGATGTCTGGTATGAGAATGTGGATGAACTGTTTAATAAAATTGAAGTTCAGGCCCTCTGGACCCGGGCTTTTTTGGCTCCCACAGTCAGATATAGCAGCCAAGATCTCTGTTTCAGTGAAAGGTAGCTGCAGGAGGTTTTTGTGGAGCTAAGAAGGGGCCTTAGAGCGAGGCTAAAAAGTGGTCTGTTAACCATTTTTTCTATGAACCAATCCTTGAAGTGATGATAGAAACAGTCTTTGATGAGGGTAGGATCATCCAACCAGATGGTACCATCCAAAATAGCAAAAATCCTGTTTTGCAGTCTGCTAGCTTTCAAACTGTTGTGAAAGAAAGCTGTGTTTTCGTCCCATTTTTTAAGCCATTGCAATCTGGATTTTTGGTACAATGAGCTGTTTATCCTTCTAGAAACGGTATCTAGCTTTGAATGGAGGTCAGGCAAGTGTGTCAGATCAATGCTGCCCGGTGAGAGTTCAGTAGCCAACTCAATTGCTTTAATGCTCTGTTGTAGATTCAGTCTTTCTCCAGCTAAATAAACATGAGACGAGTTATTCCACCCACGAATTACTTCTCTCAACAGCTTTATCTTTTTCATAATGATGAATCTCCAGTATCCCACAGGATAAGTATTAGTCCAGAAGCATTGCACCAGTTCATTATAACTCTTATATAACAACCAGACATCCAGGATATTAAAAGGGATGGGACCCCAATTATAGTGTTTTGATGTCAAGCTAACTGGACAGTGATCTGAGCCTATCTTGTCCAGAGCACTCTGCAGCCATGAATCACCATTATCCACCATCGATCGTTAATTAGAAACCTATCAAGGCGGCTGATTGCTTGACATGACTTTAGAGACCATGTATATTTTCTGCGTTCCAGTTTTAAGTCATGGAGGGACAAGTTGTAGATGAAGTTCTTGAAAAGTGTAACTTCCTGCAGTATGTTATTCACTGCTACCCCCTTCCTTTCCTCAGCAACAAGGAATGCGTTGAAATCACCAAAAACACAACATTTGTCATTTTTGAAAGGCATCAAGAAGTCAGTTAGGTGCTGCCACTGATCTTGTTTCCTTGATAGTTCACCCTGACCATACCCATTGAGTAAATGAGACCGAGTGGTATCACCTTCCCACAATCCAGTAATTCCTAAAAATCCATCCCCTCCCACCACCGATGTTATGATAAATTTGTTCATGTTCCACACACACAAGTGAGATCCAGACGAGCCATTAGAACTGGCATATCACCAATTGAATTCTAGATCATAAGTATGTATATAAACTTTTGTCAATGACTGATAGTTTAGTTTCTTGCAAACCAATAAAATCAACCTTCTCTTTCCAAATCAACTCTTTAACCTGCCTTTTCTCTCAGAACTCCCCAACCCTCTAACATTTAGGGTGATGATTTTCATGGATCAAGATGAACCTCTGACCTCCTAAGGGAGTTAGCTGACACCACTTGGTAAGCTTTTGACATCTCTTGTGGTCTAGCATGGAACTCACCCTTGTGGTCTCCATATAGGATACCGAGTTGCGAACCAATATCCATTATTCTATCCACCTCCTTATTAGGCAGAGGGCTCAATTTATATTGGTGATCTGGAGGCGTTGGCAAGGGTGGACAAACAGAGGAGTTGGCTCCTAGTTTTCCAATCCAATCATCTAGAATAGCTAGGTTCTTTATCCTTTCAGGATCCATTTCCCTCCTAGTTTGACTTCTTGTTTTTACACGACCTTTACATATCATGGATTTTGCTACTCTCGGATTTTTTGTCTGAGAAGGAAACATAACCCCTGCTGAGTTATGGTAGAGCGGAGGAAAATCCTGCAAAGTCCCAGAGATGTCTTTCATCATTCCATCACACGAAGTAGGAGACAAAGCAGCTGACGTATTTAACAGGAGGTCAGGGGATGGCAGGACCTCCACGTTGGGAACAATCCTGACTGAAGTAGCCACCGGAGTTCCAATATTTTCTTTTCCAGTACTCCCGAAGTCAATCACTAATACTGTATCCTTGCTGTGAGCCATAGGGGTGAACTCGTGTGGATTAGGCATTGACCTAAAAACCTCATCATTTTGTGAAATCTTCTGAGATAGAGAGAGGGGCCACCATTTTAACTTTTGTGGGATCCATTGCGCAGAACCTTTCATCAAAACCCGTGAGCTTGTACATGTTGGAACAGAGGCAACATGTAACTGTGCTAGAGGATCCAAAGTGCTTGATTTACAATTTTCCTTTTCATCTCCAGAACATTGACCCTCCAAGCTTTCAATAGAGGGCCGTGCTGATATACTTGAGTTCAGGTCAGAATCTTCATCATCCAAATCATCACACCACAGTGGATACTCCTTAACATACTCAACTATTCACAGTAAGGCAGATGTATCATTAACCTTCACCTGTAGAAACTGATCAATCTTGGCATCTAGAGGAACCTGAATAGAAATATTTGCTGCCTCTAAATCCGCTTTAGTAAGAGTAGAATCGCCGATACTAATGAAGGTTACAAGCTTATTGCCAGTAGTCATCAGATTGCCTTGAGACCATGCAGATAGAGGAAGGTCATAGATACGCAACCTACATAATCTGTTAAAATTCGTCTGATAGGGAGTCCATGGAGAGATGTCATGTACCCAACTGGCTAACCATTCCTTATCCTTTGCTAAAAGGTTGCATAAATAAGAGGTTCCGCTTCCCACATTAATACCTTGCCAGGCCCAACTGGGCTAACCACAATGTTTTTTAAGAGCTTTCTGAAGCGCACGGTGGCCTTTAGGGTGGTTAAGGTTAGCCAGAAAGCTGCGACTGAGCAAAGAATTAAGCTCCACAGAAGATAATAGACAAAGTTCACCAGATACAGGAAGGATCTTTTCTCCTGAATTTGCTGCCTTCTGTGCAGGCACCACAACAGGCGTTAGGGGACATTGAGCGCTAGGACGCTTGCTTCAAGATGAGTGTTTAGAAAATCTATCAAGATTGGCCTGGAGACGATATGACCCCAACCAGGTATTATTCAACTTGAATAGCAGAAGGTCTGTATCTTCCACCTCAGCAAAATCCACAAAACCAAACTAAAGACCCCTGTTACTAAGCTTTTGCGCTATGGTCAGATTCTCAATCTTGCCTTGATGCTTGAGTGCACTAAACAACCTATCTCTGTCACATCCCTTCGGAAAGTTGGTTAAGAAAAAGCTTCTAACCCCCAGCAGCTGAGTAAAATCCGATTGCCTGGGTGTGTTTATACGGGGACCCAGTCTGTTGAAAACAGACCGATCATTCAGATAGGGGAAAGAAGCGAGCTGCTTACTGTACATCTAAGAATCGGCAACCGGAGATTTACCGGCTTTAATCGCAACCCTCTTCATCATCTTGAGCTGACGAGGAGGAATAGTCCAGGTGGACATCTCTAGAAGTAGAACGGTAACACTAAGAAACCAGGAAGAAGAAAGCAAAGGATTGATGCTCCCCAGGCGCGAAAGGCGACCCCGGGGAGGGAAGATGAGAACGCGTGGAGGATTCAGTCAGAGAGAAACTGAACACACGGCGGAGACATCAGCGAGAAGGAGTGGGAAAAGATGCTGGGCGAAATCTCCATGTACGGAGAGAAAACGAGCTACAGTAACGAATTCAAAAATGAGAATTTAGTTGACAATTGATAACAAATTGTTGTGAATCGTTAGCTTCCAAGAGAAGCTATCGGCATATAGTTTTTCCCTGGTAAGGGGAAATTTCATCCATCTAATGCTTCATATACATATAGGGTTTTGTCCACTACCCCGCCAAAACAATCAGGTGATGTTACAGTTGGGGGTGCGATTTGTATGAATGTGGTGTTGTAGCCTTACGACAGTTGCCATTTCTCTTTTGTTTCTGTACTTACGTGATATCTTCGTTAAATCCTTGCAAGAAATGAGAAATAAATGTGAAAACGCGATTTTATTGATCAAAGAGTGGCATGATTCAAGCATAAAGGGAAGCTATAAGTTTGTATAAACCAGACTTATCACTGTCCCGTGGACATAGATGCGAGGAAGCAACTTATAGTTAGGCGACCTCCTGGGCAAAGCAGGTGCCCACCAAAGACCACACGAACTAACACTTCAACTATTCAGGTGCCCGCCTACAACCATCAGTTACTGGAGATCAATGAGTCAGACACAACCTGAATTCCTTCACGTGCTCGCCTAAACACATTTTTGCGGAGGAAAGATGATTTTTGAGGGGGAAATCCTATTTTACCCCTCACTTTGTCTAGTTTTATAAATACTCTTTTTCCTTCTTTTTAGAATATCTCTACCCACTCTTAATTCTATGCTCTCTCTCTTAGTAATTTCACACTTGAAAGCTTCTCACTCTAGGGATTTGCATTCAATTCAAGTGTATTAAGTGCAATTGAAGAAGAAGGAAGAGGATTTCCTCAAATTGGTGTCAACCAACTTGTAATTGGACCTTGTCTATCACTTTTATGGTAGACCTATTGAAAAGGTACCTGAACCTCTTTAGTTTTATCTTGTATTTAATTATTATGGGTTGCAATAGTTAATATTATTGCTCTACTTATGATCATGAGTAGTTATTCCTTGTATAGGTTTCTAGTGGAGTTTGGCTTTATCGTGCTTTGATTTGGCGTTGAGCTATATTGAAGAGAAGTTGATTAGTTATTATTTTTTGTTCTTAATTATTATCTATTGTAATCTTTTGTTAGCTTTATCACGTACATATGAGAACTTAGATAATTTAGGAAACTTGTAGGATCAATGGGCTAATAACTAACTCTAAGTAGACCTAAACAATTAGGTATCCAAGTTAATAATGGCTAAGTAGTCTCTTAAGCTCCAAACTATATGTTAGTGTTCATAACTCGAGGGATTATTGTGTATCAAACGGACCCCTCATCGGGGTGACTGCTAGGAACTTGTGGATTCATGTGCAACAAACGGACCTCCATAGCCTTAGAAAATGAATGACTAATCACCACTTAGGAACTCCCGCGCATCTAATGAATCCCGATGTTTGCATGTTTTGAACATCCATACACTCTTCTCCTTCGATTTTATCCCTATCACTTGTTCTTGTATGCTTGGTTAATTTAGTTGATAGTTTATAGCTTAGATTATGATTTCAACCCAAACCAACTGTTTACTTGCTTTCATTTTACACTTCTCTTTTAGGTAGGCAATAGATTTTAGAAAACCTAGTTTAAGTCGCCCCAAGTCCACAAGAGATTCGATCCCGTGGTGAGCTCACCGGTCTACCCTGGTGAGTACACTTGCGAATATTACTATGATAGATTTAGAGACACCCTCGTTGAGCCTAACAAGGGGGATCTATGTCTAGGTATCCTCTTGCGTTCTTCTGGAGATATTCAACTCACCACGTATCGTGACTTTCACTGGGTTAATTGTCAATCACCAGGAGGTCTGTGTCAGATTATTGGTGTTTCTAGAGACGTCTCTCGTCTCATGGAAAATGAAGAAACAAATGATGGTGTCTTGGTTGTTGGTTGAGGCCGAGTATATGTATTTAGCCATCGCTACCTATGAGTTGACATGACTCAAAAGGTTTCTTTACTTTCCTTGGAATTTCTCACTCAGCGTCTAGGAGGATCCACTCTGATAGTAAGGCCGTGATGAACATCGCAATGAATCTTGCCTCACAATAAATATTGAAGTGGATTGTCATTTTGTTTGGGATGAGGTTTTTTCGTGTTGTAGTTACCCTCTCCTACATTCATCATCCAAGCAGCTTATTGTGCTACGAAATTACAACTCACAAGTGCACAAGTCATATAGTGAATTATACACCCCAAGGTCGATCTATCAATGGTTCATAGAAGTCCAAATTATGATTAAGTGCCCTTATTTGCCCATTATGTAAAATTAAAGGTAAGTTCAGACAATTTTTAAATTGGATTAAATAATTTATCTTCTACAATAACTACTAAAGTTCAACTATATAGATGAGGCAAGCTAGTGATACAAACTAACACAAGAGAGCTAGGTAGAAAGAATCTTTGGTAAGCAAGTATTAAATTCTAGTGTAATTCACTTGCACAACGTGAATCTGGTTACTTATAATAGTTCAATCCTTGTTCTCTAATTGGTTGGTTCATCACCTAAACCTATAGAAGCTCGTATGATCATGGCACTTCTAAACCTACAAATGTTAGCTCACGCGAATGATCAAATTGTTCACTAAGGCGTAAAAAATGGAACCAGGACTTAAGAATTGTCCAAGTGGTCCCAAACTAATGGCTATCCCTTGAAGACCTATTTACTAAGCTCTTAGAAGCTAGGTTATGATATTCCATTCCTCTAATTCTTGATATTATCTAGAATTTACTATGAAGATAGACCAATCAATAATAATTAACTCAAGATAAATAAATTTAAGCACAATAAATAAATAAAAACATATCAAATCCTTTAAATTGAAAGTACCCATCATCTTATTACACAAGCTACATCAACTACAACCCCATATGAAGGGTTTAGCTACTGAAAATTAAGGAAAAATGCAAATAAGTTTCAGCAACAAATCCCATCAACATAATACAAATACAAGAGAGTAACTTCCCAGGTGAAAGTGCAAAAGAACAAACAAGCATTGAAGAGATTGATCCCCAACTTCAATTTCTTGCTTGGGTCTTCACTTTCAAAGGATGAAAATCTCTCCATTCTTAAAAAATCCAAGGTAAAATCCTCGTATCTCTCTCTAAAACCCAAGGTGTAAGTTTCAATATTCCAAAAGTTATTTTTGGAGTGAGAAAACCACCCTTTTATAGTGGGGAAAGTAAGTGGGGGACCAAAAAGTAATTATGGAGAGTTAAAAATCTAAGAGTTTGGCCTGGTTAGCGTATGGGCATACCATAAGTTAATGTAGATGTCCAAGCCTCTAGATGCATTGCTAATTCCCTGAAGAATATGGAGGGGCTGATGACTCGGTCCAATACCAAGTTGGATTCTTCCATCCAAAAGAGTCCTTGTCCACGAGAAGTCCTAGTCCAAGTGGAATCCTAGTCCAAGTGGAATTGCATTTTCCTATCTCTTTTATTTTCGAATTTAGGTTTATTAATTAGTATGAATCTTATTGTTATAGTTCTATTTAAATTAGGATTCTTTTTTTTAATAAGCTCAATTCTATTAATATGTAATATAGAGTTTGTACAAATAAGAAAGAAAGGAAAGTAAAAATATTTACAAAGGACCTAATCAACCAAGTCCTTTAGGAATACTCCTGTATCTTAGGGTTATCTGGTATATGGCTCCCCTAGCTTCATAGTAGGTCAAAAAGCATCTCAGCACTTAGTTTATCGCTATTATCCGCTTTTCAACAATACATAACGTCATGACTATCTACTTATCAATTCCCTTTTTTATGAGGATATTGGTACATAGATCGATTATGTTTGAAGAGCTATCCCTGTAATGAATGGAGGGGTGGTAATTGAGTAGGACAATATATAAGATCACAGATAAAGATTTGCTATGGATCATCGTGTAAACTGGCCATCAGCTTGTAAACCTTTCTCCTCCTTTGGGTTATGCTGTAAGAGCTTTCCTTTCTTGTATTGTTCCTTGAATTTATCTATCATGTCTGGTAGCTAATTTCCTGATAGTATGTATGATGGACTGTAGGGCAACTCAACCCAGCGATCCCTGATGTTCAGGAGTTGTCTTATTCAAATCCCCTCTCTTTCTTCACCTTGTACCTTAATGATTCCACCAAAAAGTGAGATGAACAAGGTAGTGTCAAGTGGAGGGGAATGTGAGGAGGTATGAGTTAGCGGGTATTCTGAGCAGATGCTTCCTTTGATGAATCCTGCAGGTTCAACCTTAGAACAAAATCAATAGGTGCTGATCAGAATGGAATGCAAACATATCAAATGTGGCATATCTTTATGAAGGCTACTTATGTGAATTGCATTGTGGGTGGGTGCAGTGTACTCTGTAGTACTCATATGAGGTTTTAGGCTCACTACTGTGTTTAAGCAATAGGACAACAAACTCCCAGTCATACACAAATTTTTATTAAAATTGCATGCAAACTATTGACTGCAGTAGCCAATCTACTGAGGAATATAAAAACTGCATTTGATTTCTGTGAGCCTTTATATTCAGACAAGTATTTCATTGCTTTCACTTCCTCAAAGATTATCAGTTCTCTCCCTTCAAATGTTTCTTATTCCTTAACTTCCATGTCTGCCATGTAAAAGAAAACCAGATAGATTTCCATGCCACCATATTAATGCCTTCTGGTTTGCTGGAGCATAATGCCAAGAGTGTAGGGACTGTGCTTGATTTCAGGTTGTCATTCCTTCCCTAATTTTACCACCCTTCAATACCCTTCCAAAAAGATAAGGTTATTTCAAAAGATATGAATAAATGACAATAATTTTCTTGACATGATCTGCACAATGTGCATGGAATTTCCTGATCTGCATGGATGATTCCCCTGCCATGCAATGTAGACTTGATGGGTAGAGCTTGTAAGAAGAGTTTCCAGACCAGTAGTTAATGTTTTCTCTAAGAATATTTATTCCATATCATGGAGAACCTGTCAGTTTCTTCATTAGTAAAAGACAGTTCCTTTGCTTCTAGATGGCGTAGGTAGGCAGTTTTGACACTGTATTTTCCATACATGCCATCTTTAAACTGATAGGAGTGATGGCCATTTTTAGAGGTGATTTTACCTGTAGCAGGCTTAGAAGATCAACGAGATGGCTTTCCTCACTATTCCACAACCTTCTTCTCCATATCAGATCCCACTACCAAGTGTTATCCTCCCATTTTCCTATTTCTAATACATATAACAACTTATTAGTTGATACTCTCTAAAGCTGAGAGAATGTTTCTGCCAAGGTCTAAGTTGACATCCATTTGTCACTTCAAAACAAGGTGCCTGTTCCTAAACCAATTTTTATTTCAATGTTTTCAGTGTACCAAGGCTTTGAGATGATATCCTGCGCCTCTCTCCACCAGGTTGATGCATATGCTTCTCCTCCACTACATCCTCTATATGTGAATCTGTTTTGTGATGGTCTTTGAAGTAGTCTTATATTTCCCATTCTCATACCTGTTTCAGTCCCATATCAGGATTGCAATATCTCAGTGGCCAAGTTATTGGTATCTTGGCAAATTCTGGCACCCCATTTCCCCAACAGCGTCTTGTTAAACTCCTCTATTTTCCTGACTCCTAGCCACTATTTGGGCTTAGGCAGGAATATTTTCTTCCATGAGGTTCAGATGGTTTTTCTCTTTTTTGGAGTTCCTCCCCAGAAAAAATTCCGCTGTAAAGATGTTAATTTATGCAAGACTGATTTTGGGATTTTTTAGAAGGAAAGGAAGTGCAGGGGGAGAGCATTTAGTACTGCATTGATGAGAATCAATTTACCTCCCGTTGAGAGGTATTTGTTTTTCCATGATTGTAGTGTCTTAGCAACTCTTGAGACAATAGGTTGCCAGACCGCAGTTTTGTGTTAATTTTCACCCACATGGAGACCAAGGTATTTAAAAGGGAAATGACCTTGCTTACATCCTAGATATGCAGACATCTCTTCCAACTTAGAACAGTCCATGTTCACCCCATAGATGGAACTTTTGCTGAAGTTAACTCTAAGGCCTAATAGGATTTTAAAATTCTGAAGTACTGCCTTGAAAGTTTTGATTGTGTCCCAAGAAGATTCACCAAATAGCAGGGTATCATCAATGAACTGAAGATGAGAAAGCTGCACCTTATGCCTTTCAATCTGCAAAGGTATAAACTTTTGTAAGTTAGCAGCTTTGCATAGTAGCATAGAAAGTCCTTCATCTACAATATTGAACGGCAAGGGAGATATGGGATCTCCTTGTCTATGGCCTCTTTGAGAGAGAAATTCAGAAGTTGGAATCCCATTCATGAGGATTGAAGTGGAGGCAGAAGATAGAATTTCTGAAATCCAGTCAATCCATGCTCGTGGAAAGCCTATGTGATGCATTGCTGAAAGTTGGAAGCCCCAATTTACAGTGTCAAAAGCCTTCTCAAAGTCCACTTTGAGGACTATGGCCTTTTTCTTTAGCTTTCTCAGCTCATCAATGGATTCATTGGCAATAAGGGTGTTGTCCAGTAGCTTCCTCCCTTTGATGAAGGCCATTTTGTTGGAGAGATAACCTCTTCCAGAACTGCTGTCAGTCTTCTTGCTAAAAATTTAAAGAGATTTTAGGCATTGATCCAATCAGTGTAATTGGTATAAAGTCCTCCACTGTCATAGGATTGTTCTTCACGGCAATAAGAGTGATATGAGCAGAATTTGATCCTGTGCAGTTATGCTATTTTATATAACTCTTGCAGAATCAGTAGGATTTCATCCTTGAATAGGTGGCTGAAATGTTTGATAAAACGGAAGTTCAGTCCATCAAGTCCTGGACTTTTAGTGCTGCCACAAGAGTTTAAGGCCTTAAATGTCTCATACTCAGTGACAGGTGATATTAATTGGTTTTTGGCCATGTCTGATAGCTTCCTGAACATATTGGCTTGCAACCTTGGCCTGGACCAATATTCCTCTTTGAATCTGTTTTCAAAGTGATTCTTAAAGCAAATCTTTACCTCCTGAACACCCTCCAGCCAGTTCTAGTTATCCCAAATGCCTATGATAGTACTTATGTTTCTGTATTTATTGATCCATCTGTGGTAATAGGCCATGTTAGCATTACCTTGTTGTAGCCACTAAATTCTTGATTTTTCATAGGAGGTGTTGTCTATAGTCACTTTGATCAGATCCTCCTTAAGGTGTTGTGTTGCCTGTTGAACATCATCCATGATGTTCAACAGGCAACAGCTAATACTTCTAGCTGTCTGAGTGAGAGTAATAGCTTTTTTATTTCTGCTGCTAAATTCCTAGGTGCCTATGAATTCCACTACTTAATTCCTGACCTGATTTTTTTGATTTTGTGTATAAGTCTTTGACCTGCATATCTGAAATGGCATGGCTAATTCCATATTTGTTCTACCAGATTGCTGTAACTGTTCTCTCCAAACCAGCAATCCATAACCCTAAATGGTTTGGGATCCTGGTCCTCGGATGCTGAGAGTAAACTGATTGGGATGTGATCTGAATCATCCTTGTCCAGTCATGATTGTGCCCAGTCCAAGGAGGAGCTCATCCACACATCATTAAGCAGGAATCTATCAAACATACTTAAGTTTCTCAATGAACTGGGGTACCAAGTAAATTTCTTTTTAGCCATAGGGAGATCATGCAGTCTCAGGTTCCAAATAAATTCCTAAAAGGCCAATATTTCAGAGCATAACTTGAATGAGAAGATCATTTCCTCTCTTTCATGCAAAAAACATAATTAAAGTCCCCGAAGATTTGGGGAAATGAGGTGAGCGTATGCTTAATGGAGGACCTGATTTGGCAATGTAGGTGCTGCGTTCTAAGTATGGGGTGGATGGCTCCTTGTTTGTGGGTAGATGGAGAGAATTAAGACCACAACAACAACACATTCCCCAGAGAGGCAGGAGGAGGGGAAGTGGTTATGCTTCTCCATAGTGGAACAATATTCAAGATCTCCTTAATTCTAATTGGTTTGATCAACCAATATGAGTGAAAGTTGGGACAGGCACAAAAATCAAATTCTGGACAGACATTTGGCTGCAGAACATTTTTCTAGCTGACAATTTCCTAGGTTATTCAGATCTTCAATACAACAGCATGCTGCAATTTCATAAATGGGAGGGTGGATTTCTGCAGAGTGGAATTGGTCTTGGTCTTGGAGGAGATCCTTAAGACCAGCAGAAGTCCAAGATCTTGCATCAATTAACCTGCTGCTGCAGAATGTATGCCTTTCTTGCACTCGCAAGGATCAGTACTATTTTTCACAATGAGTTAGAAGGAAAATATACAGTTAGTCAAGCTTATGGCAGGATTCTTGCTACATCAGATTCACCTTTCTCTAATCAGGAAGCTGCTGTCCTCAGTTCGGTATGGTCATCAATGGCTCCCAAGAAAGTAAATATATTCCTCTAGAATTTTCTTCAAGACTTATTCCCACCAAAGGAGCACTCAAGGCACACCACATTATTCCTCCCAAACAGGAGATTAGCTGTACATTTTGCCAAATAGGTAATGATGCAGTAAATCACATCTTCACAACTTGCCCTCTGATTTTGCAGGTCTGGAAATCTTTGAAGGAATGGCTCTCATCCCCCAAAATAGAGTAGATGGCAGACACTTCAGTCCCTTCCCTACTAGAATTTATGTCTTCAAAACCTGCACAAGCAAACCTTGCAGCCTGGAAATCTATCTGGGCAGCTCTAATGTGGCTAGTGTGGAAGGCCAGAAACATGAAACACTTCCAAGCCAAGGATCCAAACTATCTAAGTATTGCATCAAATATCAAGAGAACCTCTTGGTGATAGATTTCTGAAAAAAAAAAAAAATTCAATTTCTCCTGTACAGACTGGCTTATAAACCCTATTGCATGCCTATCCATTTAACTCATGCCTTTAATTATTTCTAGTCATATTTACATGTCAGGGCTAGAGACGTGTTCATTCTGTGTTTCTGAACAAGCAGGAATTTTATGCTTTTTTGGAACTACAAGTTGGTTAATGTTTTTAAAAGGCATAATCTTAGTTTTGTTGAAATGTCTAATGTCCTCTGACCTTTTAAAAGGCATGCTCATAGTGTAACTGAACATGGACCAAGTTTTTGGCGTTTTTGCTATTCTATTTCTCTGACATACTATTCCTTTTAAACCAAGTTGTACTTTTGGTCAAGCTTGTACTGGTAATGGCGTATAAGTAGTATCTAAATTGTTCAGGACATGTAGCAATTTCTTTTGCTCCTGGGCAAATTTGAGATCTGAACATAATAAGGTCATTTCTTTGGGAGTAATGTGGAGGTCCATGAACAGGACACACCAAACACTTACAATCCATTTGACTGGAGGTTGAGCATTGCTTCATTCATTATAACACGTGAGTAGGTGCTGGATGGAGGCATAATGACAATGAATCAAATTGGCCTACCTCAACAAGGCAAGTTAAAAGAATAGAATTCTCAAATAGTCTTACTATGCACTTTTTTCATTATGGTACAGGTTAGGGGCTGGATTTTATCCCTTTTACCACTTTCATCACTACTAAAGATCTGGCAGAAACAAAGCCTCATGCCAAACCATCTCACTAGTCACGTGGTCCATTTACTAAAGGCTCTTACTTTTAGGCTCAACACTGAGCCAATGGAAGACCAATATCTAAGCTAAAAGATGCAGAAACAAGGTGTCAAACTTGCCACAGAAGACTGTTTTACAGAATATGCACCATGATGAATATAGCTGATCAAGATGGCATCACAATGTTCAACAGTTTATGGAAGGAATAAACACATTCAAAGAAGATAGATGAGATGCAAACAATCTGTCTCCTAAGATGCAACCACACTGAAGTATCCGCGGATCAGGTTGTTATACTTATTTTAAGGGGCAAATACAGTTGATATAGCTGCAAACAAGCCTTTCGCCAGCAAAATGCAGAACATCAATGAGGCCCGGATTCAAACATTTGCTAAGTGAAAGGCATTACATCAGAGATGATTTTTAGAGGCCTCTCAATGAACTCCAGGCAACAACAAAATTTTGAGACAGTGGGTTTCTAGGAGAAAGAGGTTGATCGTTGCCTTGTAAGTGTGTTGTATCACCTTTGCCCGACCGGATATATCCTCCATACATTACAGGGATAGCTCACCAAACAGGAAGAAGCTATGTACCAATATTCCTATAAAAAAAAAGGTATCGATAAGTTGGTAGTCATGATAATCTGTTTGGTGAAGATCGGGTGATGGCGATGAACTGAATGCGGAGATGCCTGTGCATTCATGACGTTAAGGGAGCCATATATATGATCACCTTTAGCTATAATGGAGGATACGATAGAAGGGCAGGTTACACAGTTCATGAACTAGGTTCCAATCACTGATTTTCACTACGGATTCATTGCTCAGAGGAGTTCTAGTGTATTTTTTGTGCTTGTTTTTGGTTTTGTCTTTCATTGTTACCTTGTAAATATTTTTATATATATATGAAATTTGGCTTATCAAAAAAAAGTGGAAGGAAATTACCTTGTTGGTAAAAAAAACAAAGATTCCTAGATTAGTTAATTCTTTCCTAGATAAATTTATTTCTTTCCTAGTATTTATCTAATAGTCTTAGACTTGTATTAGGAGAGTAAAACCGTGCCCTCTCACCTATAAATAATGGGGGGACGAATTCTTATGGGACAAGTTGGTTTATGAATGTTTACGTTTTTACGTATTGTAAGAATTGTATTCTCTTTTGGTTTTAAACCATCTTCGACTTATCTTTTCTCTTTGAGTCAAGTGGCGTCGTTTTAAGAAATTTATCCTTAATTCTTGGTTGATACATTGGTTATCTTCAGGGGGTTATTTGGTGGCATTCTAGGTTACACAAATTGTGACTTCTCGTTGGTTGACACAAGTTGTATTCAGGCGAAAGAACAACAAATTCGTCCCTTTTAGATCTTGTTTTTGAATCTTGAATTGGTGTGGTGTTTTGCCACAAGTTCTGCAAGGATTAATATCACTCCTAGGAGTCACTATGGACTTGTTTGCATTCTGTTTTTTCTTTCTCCATTGTATATATATTTTTATTCTTAATGAAATTTGGTTTCTAAAAAAAACTTTAGAAGTAGAGATTTTGCCCTAATTATCCAAGATGTGACACCAATTCCTGATCCCATGATTCTGCAAGGTGATATGTCACGCCACACTTGGTAGGTGGACGAATGTACCGCTGCACTATTTTGGAAGCTTTTACGGGAAGCTATTGAAATGGTATATAAGACAAAAATCAACACAAAGAAAGCAACGATGCACGAGGAGATGGTTCAAGAACAGAGGATTTTGAGTCACCGTCTTATCTTACAGCTTTGATCTGAATCTTTTCATACCTTGTGATGCACTCAATGTTTTTTTTGGTGGGGTGGGGTGGGGTTGGGGGTGTAAGCCAAATTTCATTAATAAGAAAATATTTACAGCGTACATATAATTATATAGAAGGAAAAAAGAAAGCACTTCATCAGAGGACATCCGTGCCTACACAGGTCTGGTGAATGTACAGCCCTCTAACAAGTTTTCGCTACTCTAGCAAGTATTGCATCCACCCTCCCCTCTGTAGCCATAGGGTGGTGCTGGTCCATGGTTCTCCTAGCTTCATAGAAGATCACAACGCATCTCAGCATACAGCTCATGGCCATCATCATATCAGCTAAGTCTTCCTCAATGTTGAACGTCCTGACTGTCAACTTATCAACTCCCATTTTTTTAGGACGTTGGTACACAGCTCAATACAGCTTGAGGGGCTATCCCTATAATGAAAGGGAGTAGAGTTTCAGCGCCACAGAGCATGAGAAGTAGTTACTCGGTTTAGGAGTACATTTCAAGGCTTAGTGGCATTTGGCTCTGCAGCTGCTTGGTGGCAGACAGGGGTAAGTGCTACTGATCCATTGCATTGCTCTTGGTAACTTACTATTTTCCATATGATCTGGACTTGTACCTGCCCCATATTGACACTATAGAGAGGTTAATGTGTCAGAAGATGTTGAGTGGGTAGACTTGCAGAGGTACTTCCTGATCAGCTTGCAAATGATACTATGAGGCACCTATCTTGAACCATTCTGCTTGACAGTGTGCCATAGTGAATATATGTTCTTCCTTGCTCGTATATCAAACCACTAAATAAGTTACATATTGATTTCAGTACAAGAAGGAAGATTGAGCAGCCAGTCAATTAAGTAGTGTCGGTAGAGAGGGAATTTAGTCTTTGTCCAGCTCCAGGTCGCTCTTTGTACAGTCTGCAGGATGTTTTCCACCTCCATTTCCTTATTATGGAAGTGAACTTGATTCCTTGTTTTCCACAGGAACCATGTTTTGGCTAGTCAAATGGATGTCCAAGCATCTTTATTGGTTCTGGATGGCCTTAGCTCTAGGAAAATCTGTTGATAAGGAGCAATTGTGCTGAAGGTTGTTCCCTTTATCTGCATGTGATGAACTCAATGTTGTGTGTTTGTGGACCGGCTCGTGCCTTAAACATGAGCTAAACCTTCAAATCCAGGGGAGTGATGTAACACTTAAAGAACTCGGGGAGATTATGGAATATTTACCATGTTTAGTTGTCTTTGTAGTGTTTGATCTTGCTATTCTTCACCCTCATCTATTTATGTCTGATCAACGTGAGTAGATACACTATGTGTAATGGGAGGTCCAGAGACACAAGTTATGCTAGGGATAGCAAGGTCTGCATCGGTTGCTATAGCACGAGAATGCCTATAGGATCGATGCTACCATGTAAGGATCAATTGAGAGTAATGTCTTTGATTTCTTTGTATGTGACATCGAGAGATGCTCATTTGTAAGTCAGTGAAGGACGCTTACAGCTCGAGAGAAATAAGGGTCTAAGATAGGTGAATCTGGTAGGCACAATACGATAATTAACTCATGACTAATCGGGTTATAAATCTACCCAATGGATTTAAGTGGTGAATTTGCAATCCCCCTGGATATCTCAACCTTTGTATTGGATCTATCTCCATTCCACTGCATTTTACTCATCTTTGTTCATTGCCTAATTTGTACTTAATGACTAGAGTAGTATCA
>JAOWBN010066169.1:0-20663 GCA_028565015.1 Pinguicula moranensis
TTCCTACGCTTGACATTAATCATTGGATATTAAGTGACGAAAGAATTAATACTAAATTGGATTTATAGGATCACGATGTATCTATATTAAATTGGATCATAATGCATTGCTAGATACCGTTTATGATAGTACCGATTTAGATATAGATCCTATCAGGTCGCTCTATTTGACGAAATGAAGCAAAAGAATTATTTATGTGTGATATAATTAGTTAATTTTACGAATGGATATGAGAAGAAATTGAATGTCCGTGGGACAAACTCAATTTAATGGTCATTGGGCTCGATTTAATCGGACCCAGCACCTAAAGGATGGAAATGTTCGAGCCCAACTTAATAAAATGTTTTAATGCGAATTGGGCTTTTATAGTTATATGAAATGAGATTTCATATATATATATATATATATATATATATAAAGTTTCTGTCTTCTTGATGGTCTACACGGGGAAAAGAAGAACAAAAAAATAGAGAAACAAAATTTCATTCCGTTCGATTCGTGCCGCGAGATTTCGGCCACCAGCGAGTCTAGCAACTCCTGCTTTCGTCGTCGAGGAGTGCTCCAGGTAGCGAGTCTCCTAACTCGGGAATTCCGTGGTTGATTTAAGTCCCGAGAAATCATTCGGTTTCGCACGGGTTCGTCGGAGTTGTCGGATTCTGGCCCAAATAAGGTAAGTATGGGTTTCCTTAATCTCTAGAACATGAATTAAATACAGTTTTGGAGCTCGATTTCAAGTTTGGTCCGGATTTAAAAGTTTTCAGAGTTTTAGAAATCGACTACTTTGATCCTACAAACTACACCTCGTGTAAGTTAACTGTAGGATCAAATGGGTTGATTTCTAAAATTCCGAAAACTTTCAAATTCGGAACACATGTGAAATCGAACCCAAAAACAAGTTAATCCATGTTCTACGAGCTGAGAGATAAGTCGTACTTACCTCGTAATCGACCGGAAATCTGAGAACCCATGCGGAAATCGAACACCCGTGAGATTTGAAAAGTCACGTAGCTTCCAACAGAGAAAGCCTCAACCAAAAGAAGAAAACAGATACCTCGTAACTCTAAATTAGTCCATAGTCTTAAAAAGTCATTAGCAAGGGAACAATTAGATGACTAAATCAACTAGCATGTGGATTAATATGTGATCATGTTTCACATATCATTGATACGAGGTATCTGTTTAATCACATGAAGTATGAGTGTACGAGATACATGAATATTGGACTCGACCTATTTGACTTGCCAAATGGATTGTGTTTGTGTTATCGGCAATGTCATATAGTATTAATTCAGTTACCTGAGATATTCATAATTCTGGATGATGAATGTGTATTACGTGACGTTATCAAACGCCTCTTTTGACCAAGGGGTTATAAAGGTAAGTTGCCGAATATGCACAATTCATGATGGAAGGTATGAAATATCAAGATGATACTTTTGTCCATCTCATATTTGAAATGAGATTATTAATATCCCTGGATCCATTGATGCATTAATAATTGTTACGCATGCAATTTGTGATTATGAGATAGTCACATTTTAACAATTATTTACTGATATATCAAGAAAGTGATAAATGGTCAAGGATGACACATTCTTACGCGTGACTTTAATTATTGGATATTAAGTGACGAAAGAAATGATACTAAATGAGATTGATTGGATCATGATGTATCCATATTAAATAGGATCATAATGCATTGCGAGATGCCGCTTATGATAGTACTGGTTTAGATATGGATCCTATCAGGTCGCTCTATTCTACGAACTGAAGCAAAAGAATTATTTATGTGGGACATACTTAATTTTGTGAATGGATCAAAATTGGGTCAAGACAAATTAATTATGATTGATTAATTCGATAACCTGGATATGAGTAAAACTGAGACTCTGTGGGTGACCCAATTTATGGAAACTGGGCTCAATTTTTTTGAGCTCAGTGCATAACAGATGGAAAAATGGGCTCGAATACTCAATTAATTTTATGATTTCAAATTAGGCCAAGAGGAAATTAGGCCCAATAACTTACATGTATATTCATATGTCGTGTGAGAGAATTCCATTTGTTTTCCTTCTTCCACCGTTCGAACAAAAAATTGAGAAGAAATTCCGTTCATTTCACCATGAAACTAGACAGGAAATAGAGTTCTAGCAGCCTAGCTTCGTTATTCGAGGAGTGCTCCGGGTAGAGACCTCCTATTTGGTAGTTCTGTGAGAGATATCCTCACGAGTTTGACAAAATTGTCTGGTGGGTTTGTCGGTTTCTGGACAAACAAGGTAAGTTGGCTATCCTTTAGCTATATAACACGAATTAATCTTTTTTTGGGTTTGATTTCATATGTGGTCTGAATTTGCAAGTTTTCGGAAATTTAGAAATCAACCCATTAGATCCTACAATTGGTATCAGAGCGTGAATTACGTGTTTAATTCGTGTTCTATGTGTTAAATTCGGATTCAATTTGTGAGTAATTGAAAAATCGATTCGATTTTGTGTTTGGTCGAAGAACCCTAGTTCGGGTTTTGGTAAATTCTTTTTAGTCGTGCTTAATTTAGATGTTAATTGTGTAATTGGAGGTTAGAATTACATAATTAAGTGGTTAATTGCATTTCGAATAGAAAAATCCGAATTGCCTCAAGAACCCTAAATCGGATTTGGTCGAATTCGTTTAGGTTTGGTAAAATTGATTCAATTGATAGTTGAATTGTGTAATTTAGAAGTGTTAATTACATAATTAAGTGGTTAATTGAGTTTGAATCTGCTAAATCAAAAAATTGGGAATTTTGAGATTTAGGGGTTTTAGATTTCTAATTGATTTGGTTCAATTAGGTGTTTGTTTATGCAATTAGATACTTGAATTGCAATATTGAATGATCAATTGCAATTTTGGTCCGTAGAAATGAAAAGCCCATTTGTGGAATTTTTGAATTCTTGATTTAGGGGTTTTTGTAATTTTATTGGATTGAATTAGAACTTTAGATATGCAATTGAATATTTTAATTGCATGCTTGGGTGGTTAATTGCATGAAAAACTTAGAAACTCGAAAAGCCCTAAATATGTGATTTATAATTTTCAGGTTTTGATCTAATTGGGATTAATTAGTACTTAATCTATGCAATTAAATTTATGAGATAACTTAATTAGAGGTTAATTGCTTTAATTTCTAAGAATGCCTAATTTATGATCAATTAAAAAAAATCTCAATTGGAAATTTAGGGTTTTGTATGTTAGTCAATTGGGAATTGATTAATAATCTAATTAATCAATTGATGATTGTTATTGATTTAATTAGATGTTAATTGCATGATTATGTGAAACAAAATTTAATGTGATGTAATTTTGAATTAGGGTTTCCATAATGCAATTAGGGGTTTGCGTGTTTTAATTGAATGTTGAATTTCATAGTTATACATTCAATTGATTGGAAATACATGAATTCCGTTATTGACTTGTTTATTAGTCAATATGAATCTACTATATTCAATTTTTGAAATTAAATTATAATAATCTGCGTAGAGTGTTAGATTGTACTAACTCGATTTTGCAGGAGGTTGAGTGGTATGACATAATATTTAGATTATGACATTCATCTGTAATTGGTCTGTTGAGCCTTTATTAATTTATGGCGATATGTTATGTCATTTATTAATTAATGGCAATGTGTTATGCCATTTTCTTATTGGCAACCTGTTTATGCCAATATTAGATGCTCTTGTGCCGAATAGTTATTTTGTTAGTTCGAATTCATGGGATGAAGTCTCGTAGCGGCATCCAACTGCTCGTGGATGATTTGCCACGTAGATGACACTTCAAGATTGAATATGTCATATTACTCAACAGAAATAATTGCATTTGATGTGATTATTTCATTATGCATGCATTTATTTATTTATTTAAATGCTTTGTTCGTGCTTTTGACTGTTAATGTGATTAATTTGTTTCAAAGCGCGAATTGTCCGTAAAGGTAAAAAAATTAGGACGTAATACACTTCCTATTCTATCCTCTTCAAACTACTTGAATAGGGTTGGTGTTTAACTTACTCAGTAGGCATCGTCTTGTATCTTGTAGGAGTTTAGGTCGTACGGGGCATATAGAATATGTTTGTCTAATAGGGCTACCGGATAATATTCGAGCCCTACTGCAAGGTATTAACAATACACGAGGTTTCGTTAACAAACCGAGAGTCATATGCGGGGCATGTGATTAACCGAGTGAGGTTTACCTAAATAAATCCATTCTAAGTTTTCATGCCGACGCTAGACTGAGCGTGGTAAAATGTGGATCTCGGGCCTACTGCATATAGGGACACAATCATTTATGTAGTAGGGTTCAGTACTATTATAGAACTGAACATAAAACATGAAACTGAACTAAATCTTTGCATTTTTCTGATGTTTTGTAGATGATGACATCTAAGACTCCGATTACATATCCCATCACAACTGTAATGGAACAACACAAGCTCAACGGTTCCAATTTCACAGATTGGTACCGTAATCTGAAAATGATATTAAAATATCAAAAGAAGGACCATGTCCTAGATATTCCTATTCCTTTACCTCCACCTGTTACAGCTCCTCGTGCTGACGTGGAACAACACGAGAAGATAGTCGATGAGGCAAATGAGGTTCGTTACCTTATGCTTATATCCATGATTCCCGATCTTCAAAAACGGTTTGAGGATTGGAAAGCATACGATATGATTCGCGAGCTCAAGAACATGTTTCAAGAGCAAGCGCACTATGAGCGTTATCGTATTGATAATGAATTGTTTGAATGTCGTATGGCTGAGGGAGCCTCAGTCAGTACGTACGTTCAGAGAATCATGGGTTTAATAGAATAACTTGGGAAGTTGGGTTCTACCATCGACAAAGAACTCTGCAATGATATGATATTACATTCCCTACCATCAAACTTTTCAATGTTTATAATGAATTATAACATGGCGGGAATTGTGAAGTCGTTGAATGAGTTGCATTCGATACTATCGACGACTGAGACATCCATCAGGCGGGCTCCTGATGTTTCATCAGTGTCAGGGTATAGTAGGGTGGGTAAGAAAAAGAAAAGGGATAGGTTCAATGGCAAGTAAAAGGTAAGAGTATGGTCCCGTTAGGAAGAAGAGCATACCTAAACAGCAAAGGACTTTGACTCATATCTAACGATGATAACTCGACCTTATTATGGCATTGTCGCTTAGGTCATATTAACGAGAATCGCATAAAGAAGTTCCTGATGACTGGACTTCTGAATTCATTTGACTGAGATTCAATTGATAGGTGCAAACTTTGTTTACTTGGGAAGATGACCAAGACACCTTTTAACAAGGTCGCCGAGAGAATCATTGAGCTGTTAGCATTTGCGCATACTTGGGAAGATGACTAAACTTATGTTGTGTCCTTATTTTGTAGGGTCTCCAAGGTAATGATTTTTTTAGGATGAACCCTCGCGCACCAACCCAACCTATCTAGAAGATGTGGAAGTCCCACGCAAGGAAAGTTTTTCTTTCATTTATGTGCTTTATTTTCAACCATTTGGGACAATGTTTCAATTAAGTTTGGGGGGTAAACTATCATTTTGTGCTTGCGTGTTTCATGTTACTTGATCTTTGCCATGCTAGGACTTTTTGCGCTTAGTTTTTAAATGTTTTCAAACTTGCTTATGGTCTTACATGTCTTTATGTGCCCAATGATTTTTGTACAACTTAGTGACATGATTAAACCACTAAGACCCTGAATGTAGGAGGCAGAATTCTTGGTCAAAAATTTCACATAATTTTGTCTTTCCAATGTGATACGAGTCCAACATAGTTTTCATGTTTAAAAATGGTGTCACGTTTTTTTGATTTCTTGAACTAATAAATACATGTAATATTTTTTACTAATATAAAATATTCTCTTTTAAGAGTTTGTCATCCATGTTGCTCGTTCTTGATATTGTTGTGAACATGTTTAAATCACTCGATATTGGTGCATGAAAATGATTAAAGAATTATGATCACCTCCATAGCCGCAACATATATATACCCTTATTTACCCCTAGATAACCACTCTGATCCTTTCGGGTTTTTTTTATATACATGTTAGCCATTAATCCCATATATCTTTTTGGGCTTTCTCTTTTCATCCCTGCCACTGAGTTAGAGTATTGGTGCATTTTGGGAAAGTGGAAATTTTAGTGGTTGACTGATTATTGACATGTATAGGTGGTTGGTCTTAGAGATTATCATACTTGAGAATTTATTTCACGAATATGTGTAATACTTTTATGAGCTCATTATGCATATGTATGATAAAAGACGGCCTACTGGAAAAAAAAAGAAAAAAAATAGAAAGAAAGAAAACCACCAGATCCAGTAAAAAAAACTATTACGAGCTCTTTTCTAGTTCTACATTTACATAAATTCTTTAAGTTTGAGGGTGGTTGGGTTTGTGGTTCAGTTTATCATCAGTCGGGTTAGTGATTACATCTGGTTTGGGTATATCAGTACTTGAATTCAATGGTATTTGACCCTACTTCCCACATGTATCCCACCATGTCCTAAGCTCCATTACAACCCAATACAAAGACCTTCTGATTTGTACATCACTTTCACTGAGATATAAATTGTTCATGATTTTCCTTGAATTTGCTCCATACATTGACGTGCTAGTTAAATTTATCCTTGCTTGATGACTCAGTGATGATGGTTTTAGACTTAAGTGACATTTGATTTCCTAAAATTATATGCCGAACAAATTGATTAAAAATTGATGAGGGGATCATGGAGGGGTTTATTGAGGATCTTTGCTAAATTGTTGTGGGTTATGTGCGGTTTGCTATAGAACTTTGTTGTACTTCATATGGTTAGTTGTTGCCTAAAATGCGCACTTTAGTTTTCATGAAGTCTAAGTCCTTTCAGTTGTGTTATTTGCTTATGCGATTACGAATAAGGACTTAAGTTTTGGGATATTTGATGTGAATAAAATAGTACATATTTACTTAGATGGTTTCGTAGGATTGACACTCATTTAGGTAGTATCTAATATTTTTATGGCACGATTTATGCATTGGTAGTGTTCTATGTGTAGCAAATGATCATTGGACGAAATTGATGATTTTTGAGTGAGGCACGAGCAAAAAATTTGAGTGTTAATGCTTAACTTCAACAAATTAGAACTTGAGATAGAAGTATCCGATATGAACATACAAGATATTCATGCAAATCTTGGAAGAAGCACTACAACTTTAATGAAGAACACTTTCCCAGATTCGGAATATAAAGAGAGAGAAATTGAGCTTGAACTTTAGTCAGTAAAACTGTCCAACAACTATTCTGTTATGCGCAGTCTATGCCATTGGGCCATACTTTGACATACAAAAATCAGATTGGGATGTGCTATATATCAACAGAAAGCCTAAACGACGTATCACATCTTTGTAGAAGAAAACCGCTCGTATATTGGCCCCAAAAGAGGCAAAACATTGCATTGAAGTTATTAACAAGAAACTGTCCAGATTCAATGCATCAGCAAATGCCAAAAATCAAAGATTTTGAATTGGATCCAGATAAACATGAGCTAACTTGATGATCTTATCAACGATAGCATTTTATAGGCTCACATATCCAAAGACTTGAGAAGGAAGTTTAAGATTGACATCAAAAACCTAAAATTTAGGATTTTGATTATTATTTTGGCTTTATCTTCTAAATTGAAATTCTCATCTTTATCACCTAACCTTGGAGGAATTCTATAAATAACGGCCAATGTACATAGTGGAGGGGGGACTTGGAGTGGTGGTCAAATTTTAGTCTCTTCTCTCTAGTTTTGGTTGAGTTTTTTTTTATTGGAAAATTCATACCGTTTTGGAATTTTTGAGAAAAAATTCTTTCTTCACTTCTTTTGATCCAAAAATGACATCCTCTTTTAGAATTATCATGGCACGATCATCGATGATGCAAGGTTATGAATTTATTTACTCCTAACGTGGAGTAGGGTGGTAGTATCACACATTGTTCGACTTTTATGTTCTTTACAGTTTAAATTTTATGCTACATATTTAACACTAATGTTTTGATTGTCAACTTATCAATTCCTGCTAGCTCAAGTGGTGAGCAAACTGACCTCATAACCATGAGATCCAGGGATCGATACCCACCGGTTGCTGCTAAAAATAACCTCTTTGTATAATTACAAGGGTAAGGCTGCGTACATCTGACCTCCCATACCCCAACTTAGTTGGGAATATACTGGGTAAAGTTACTTTTTTTTATCGTCAACTTGTAGGTTTTGTACACATCAAAACATGCTTTTTCAAGCCCAAGACTGACTGCCTCTTTAGCTATGGAATTGGGAGTATACTTAGTACATAAACTCTTTAATCCTTCTTTGAAAAAAGGAGTTCTTAGGTGCGGATTATGATGTTTATGTACTTAGAAGTTATATTAAAATTTATAACGCGTCTTGTTAGAATTTTAGCATAACAAGGATGAATTTATATGCTATATGTTCAGCATGCTATAGATTTACAATTCTAATTATATGTTCAATGTGTTAAAGTGAAAAATCAACACTTTCCTATTAGCATAAAATTAAACTAGGGACTTTAATTTGATTTGGTGTGTTTTAGCCGCCCGAAACAAGTTAGTAGTAATTTTGTCTCATTAAATTTCAACAAAACCCGTGTGCTTTTTTTTTCTTTCTCTTCGTAGTTCAATTTAATTATATACATCTAAATTTTCTTTTTGTAATTTTGTGCATGTTGTTAAGGTTAACGAGTCTACGTGCTAACAGTATGATTTGTTTCCTTATGGTTCGATCCCTTTATTGCCATAATTGACGCAGGTGTCTTGCAATTTATAGTGATTTTAGGGTATTTTAGCTTGTTTCATGGTTATTTGCACATTAATCATATACCTTAAGATTCACATCAAGCTTTTGGCGCCGTTGCCGGGGAGGTATACAGATACTTAGTATAATTTTGTCTTTCTTTTCTTTTTGTGGGTTTAAATTTTCTTTTTTTTCTCAGGACTACAAAAAAATATTGAGACCCCCGAGAAGAATCGTACGGTGAAGATTACCTGCAGTACTATCCTTGAAACGACAATCGTGCAAGACAGAATGGAGCTCAAGGAAACTGTATCATGTCAGGAAATCAGAAATCAGAAAGGTCAATTGTAGACAGTACTAATTGACAAGGTCAACGTGATGAAAGAGAATAAGGAAGTGATTCGAGAGGGAATCGAAATTAGACTAGTGGAGAGTTCTAAACTTCAAGAAAGCCCATCAAATTGCAGATTTTGATAATCTAATCCGGTTGATGAGCCCATCACATGGCAGGGTACTTTTAGACCCAATACAAATAAGTAATGAGGTTATACCCTTCAAATTGGAAACGGATATGCACGAAAGTGGAACAACAAAATTCACAACTGAAGCAAAAGAATTTTGTGAAATTTTAAACACTTATAACTCAGATCCTTTTTCACTGATGGAGATTATTGAGAGACAGACAATCCACAAGAAGAAGAAAAAGAAGTTTAGAAATACACAACATCCATATCCAAGTCAGAAGCTTCAAATACACACTAAGGAGATACAGAAAACTAGGACTCATCACTGGAGCAGTTAGCTACTATCTCTCAAATCTAGAGGCTTCCTCAGAAACAAAAACAATAATGGACCTAGCAGTAGAACTGGGAGTGTCCCCAAAATCCTAAAAAGAGCAATTAGTGACAAGATTGAATGAGATGCAGAAAAATCAAATGAGATGCAAACAATATGGGCAACATAAAAACACGAACAGTGGACCGAGTGCAGCAACTGTTTAATGCGAATTGTCTCTTATAATATTTGAGGACTAGGCACACCAAGCAAGAAGACAGAACTGAAACAAGTGATTATCTCTCAAAAAGCAGAGATGATACGTGTACAAGAGACAAAACTAACTTCTTTAAACAGATGGGAGTGCGGGCATTTATGGCCTAACAGTGATTTTGATTATTGGCACAACAATGCAAGAGGGAGTGCAGGAGGCATCCTAGTGCTCTGACAATGTGATGTATTTAAAATTCTGCACCATTGGAGGAAGACAGTATGCTAGGGGTGGAAGGATTCTGAGGCGATAGCAACTTCAAGTGGCAATTTTGAATATTTACTCTACTGACACTCTGAAAATGAAGACGAATATATGTAATGGGATCAGCAGGATAAACCAAACGAACCCCCAAAAAAGATGGTGTGTAGTAGGAGATTTTAATGCAATTAGAACTCCTAAAGAAAGAATAAGCAAAGCATAATTGTCAATGGCAAAATGAGAGATTTTATGCAATTCATTTAGGACTCAGATCTCTCAGATTTGCCAATTCTAAAAGTCAGATACACTTGTATATCTAGGGGAGGATAATGTTGCAGCAGACTTGATCGATTCCTACTATTAAAAGAATGAATGAGTACATGGACATACCTTCTCCATGTGGGGCATGATAGACTTAGCTCTGACCATAGACCGCTTCTACTGAAAAACAATCCAGTAGACTAGGTACCAAAGGTGTTCAGAACCATCAACGCCTGGTACACTGAGGAAGGCTTTCAAGAGTTTGTGAAAGAGGAATGACAGAAAATAGTAGAGAAGGGCACAAGAGTTATGAGCTACATACAAAGCTAAAACAGATGAGAATGAAGCTTAAGGAATGGAACACAAGTGTCTTTGGTTCAGTGGACAAGACATTAGAAAATCTACAGAAGGAACTAAGTCATTTGGATGCACAATGTGAATTAGACAATCCAACTAAACCTTTCAAGGAGTACATAAGGAACTATCTGGTTTTGGAGGTAAAAGGCAATGCAGAATAAAGAGACACTAATAATGTAGAAAGCAAGAGCATGTTGGATTTGTGAAGGGGATGATAACACAATATATTTTCATCACAAAGTTACAAGTATCAAGAGCAGGAATAGAATAAGCGGCACAAATATGAATGGCAAGTGGATGGAAAAAGTAGAGGAAGTCAAATAAGAAATCAAAGAATACTTCTCTTATAAGTATACTTCAAACCATTGGCAGCGAACTATATTAAAATTCTAGCAACAAGGACTCTATCTACTAAAGAAAATGAGATATTGATAGCACAATTCACAAAAGAAATTAAGAGCACAGTGTTTAGTTGTACACCAAAAAAATCTCCAAAGCCGAATAGATACAACTTTCACTTTATTTAGACTCACTGGAATGTGCTGAAAGAGGATATCATTGGATCTATTCAAGAATTTCATAAAGAGCGTAGAATATCTAAAGGAATTAGCTCTACTCTCATCACCTTGATTCCAAAAATTCAGAATCCTTTCAAGATAGAGCACTATTGCCCCACTCCTCAGTGAGTTGTGGATACAAAATCTTGGATAAGATATTAGCCAACAGAATGAAGAAGGTGATGAGCAAATTAATTGCAAAAAATCAAACTTCTTTTATCGAAGGGAGACAGATATTCCTGGTTGTAAATGAGGTGATACACTCTATCAAGAGAACAAAGAAAAAAGCAGTGCTGCTAAAGGTAGACTTTGAAAAACATTTGACACAGTTGATTGGGAATTTATGCTTGCAATGTTGGTGAAGCTTGGTTTTTGCAGCATCTGGGTACTCTGGATAAAAGAATGCATTTGTTCCCCTCATGTAGTTGTTCTTGTTAATGGCAGCAATTCATAATAATTTAAAATTCACATAGGACTAAGGCAAAGGAACGCCCTCTCCCCTTTTTTCTATTTCTAGTGGTGGTGGAAGGACTCAATTTAAAGGTAAACAAGGTAGTAGAGTTTTGGAGATTAGCAGGGATAAAGATAGGCCACATGGAACTCACACAACTCCCAATATGCAGATGATACATTGTTGCTAGCAGGGGAAACAAACAAAATCTCAGAACCTTAGCTGGGATATTGAAGCTCTTCGAGCTGATATCAGGATTGGCTACCAATTTTGCAAAAAGCAAATCTGAATCAGGCAAATTTAGATGGATATGCAGAAGAACTAAATTGTGCAAGTCGAAATCTACCCTTATAATATTTAAGATTACCCCTCGGTGATAATCCAACAATACTGAAAATAAAGGATAGTGTGGTCACAACAATTCAACCAATAATTGAAAAGTGGGAAAACAAATATCTATCATTTGCAGGCAAGGTAACTCTAATTAAATCAGTGCTCTCAAACCTGCAAATCTATTACCTGTCGCTATTCAGAGCACCTAAACAAGTGATACAATCAATGGAGAAGATGATGTCTGGATTTTTATGGTGACAGAAAACAGAGAAATTGTATGCTATACACTGGATTCAGTGGCAAACCATTTGTCAGGACAAGAACAATGGTAGTCTAGGAATTAAGAGGCCGAGGCATATGAATACAACTCTTCTAACTAAATGGCTTTGGAGACTCAGAGAGAACCTGGTAGATTTATGGGGGAAAACATCAAAGTAAAATACTTCAGAGGAATGGATCACCTCAAGACTGGTGACTCAACAATACTTGACCATGTCTCACCCTACTGGCAAGATATCTGGTCTATGTTTACAGAAACGTAGTTCAACAATAGAATGAGCCTAAATATGAAAACAGGGGACAATACCTTGTTTTGGCCATATGACTAGACAAGCAAAGGTTGTCTTGCACTAAAATATGAACGGCTATACAGACTAAATACCAACATCTCATAATATCAAAAGTCTCTATAGCAACAAAAATGAGCAGAAAATGGAATCTACAATTCAAAAGAACCCTGAGAGAAAGAGATAGTCACTTACATGAGATATTGCTCCAACTTCTGAACAAGTATACTGTAGGGGATGATGGCGCGGACTCATGGACGTGGAGGGAAGATCCTAGAGGGAGATATACAGTTTCCTTAGCCTACAAGATTCACGGTAAAATTGAGAATAGAGTAACAAATGCATAACAGAAGATATCAATAGTTTGGAACAAAATCACACCTAAGAGGATCCAAGTTTTTTCATGTTGTCTCCTCCAGAATAGAATCCCAACAATAGACAGCCTTGCAACTCGTGGAGTAAGATTGGAGCAAAGAGAACCACTATGTGTGATGTGTGCCCAGGCTCCGGAAGCTGCAATTCATCTTTTTGTACAATGCAACAATGCGGCGGAATTATGGCAAGAAGTCTGTCACCGGTTCAGAGTAAAGTATGTCCATCACTGGTTGACAAAAAAGAAAGCCACACACAAAGGATATTCAATATAAGAGTGGATAAGATTACCTGGGATATGTAGCTCAATCTACTTCCGAAGAGAAATGTGTGAACTCAACTATTGGGCAGATTCTTTTTGTAGCAAGTTTAGTAGCAAGTTTTGTAGCTCAATCTACTTCCGAAGATTAGTAGCAAGTTTTCCTAAATGAACTCAACTATTGGGCAGATTCTTTTCGTGCAAATCTGGACACAAATTTGATAAGGCTAGCTAGATAAGTGAGATGGTATTACATATTAATTCTATTTAATTATTAATAAAATTCAATTACAGTATAGTAAGCTCTTATCAGCTGAAAATGAGGTTAAACTCGTCTCTGATGGTGCAGACCAAGAACACCATCTTCAGCAGTATTGACAGTGCATAATTCCGCCATTTTTCAATCCTCTTTCTGGGGTATACAACAAAATGGTGATCATGTCTGGAAGAAACAGGCATAAACTAGATGCGGGGCCTTTTCTTTTTTTTTTTGATAAGCCAAATTTCATTGATGAAAGAAAATATGTACAGTATTCTACCCAAGATGGGAAGAATGAAATAAAAGTAAAGCAAAGTAATAAAATACAAATCATAGCTCTGAGAGTCACCTACATAGGATAAGATGATATGAGGGGTAGACAGCAGTGATCAATCGACTGTCAGCTATGCAGGCTGTCATGAAATGACTACAAAAGTCCTTACAATATCAAAAATCCAGCTCGACCTGCACACCGTGTAGCACCGTATTCAAGGGATTGTTGCTCAATTCCAATAAGCGAAGACTTAATGGGGGCAACATTGATCTACTGACTGTAAGCTACCCGGGTAGCCACACAAGTATGGCATCATGTGTCTTTACTGAAGTAGTTGACATTGCTCAGCCTATTAACCTTATAGCATCAAAGCCATTTGAGTGCTTTTAACCACCTCATGTCTCCCTTACATAATTCCTATATCCGAGTTCAACATTGAACATCCTTGTGGACTTGCTGACTTAACGTCTCTTTCTTGCTCAACAATGAGCACTTATTAAATAGGCTTTTGGAAGGCATATGTCCCCATTGTGGTACCTAACTTGTACCAAATTGAAACAAAATGTAATGATGTGTGCAAACTTAATTTCATGGGCAAGGAGGAGAGAGCTCCTGTTGTAACATGGCGGAGATACTGTTGATTTCCAAATGGTGGTAATGTTGTAACCTACTTGTACCTCATTAGATAATCAAGGTAGTCAATGATACACCAAAGCTGTGTAGTGCACTGCATGTTCACAATTACTATGGTACTTCCTTGTAGAAGTTGTTGTAGGAACACCCATGAACCATTGCATCATCCTAGAAGTTGGTTTCCTTGTATTCTATGGCTGGATGGATGTGCTCCTTTGCCTCTGCGTGGCCTAGTTGGATAGGACAAGGGAGTATTGCTCGGTGGTCTTGGAACTTAGCACCCATTCCAGTGCCTAACCTGTACCACATTTAAGTGAACTCGAGTATGACAGTCAAGGAGGTCAGATATTAACAAATAGAACCCAAACATGCCAAAGGATGTGATAACCAATCTGCATAGCTATAAGGAAAGCATTGTTTCTTCGCTTGTATCCATGACCAAGCTTGCAGTTTAATGGTATTAAGCAGCAGATGAATCTTGTGTTCAACAGACATAAAATGTGACCTATTACTAGCATTCCCGATGACCACACCAGTGACAACCAAATAGAGTTCCAAGATGGAACATGCACACCTGGAGGGGATGCAACAGAGTACTCCTATAGGGGTGGGGGAGAGTTTCCTCGAGAGAAAGCTATTTGGGCTAACTAACTCATCATACCTTCCCACACTCCATGCATGATGCTGCAATTTGTAAATAAATGTGTTGTGGTCTCATCATCTGCCCTGCAAAGAGGGCATGTAATTGGCAGACCTCGTACGATAATTTTTCTCCCCCAAAGAGCAGATTTAGTAGGAAAAGCACTTTGAAACAAACGCCATGAAATAATACACACTTTCTTAGGTGCCAAGCTAGACCAAGTGAGTTTGGTTTGTAATAAATGCAAAGCTGAAAAAACCTGCTCAGATTCCTGTGTGATGAGGTTGTAGGCGTGGTTTATAGCATACTTCCCATTAGTGTTTCCTCTAAAGTAGTACCTATCCCTTTTCCTGAAGCTGAAGAGAAATATCTTGCAGAATGGCTGATAGATCAAAGAAATCTGAGGCCTCAGAAGTAAGGAGCTGTCTCCTCCATCTCCAACTCCATACCCAAACTCCGTTGAACCACAGTCCAGCCTCAGCTACCCGGATATTTTTGTTTGTTTCAATTCTGAACAGTCTTGGATAAGTCATTGATAGAGAGGTATTATTATGCCATTTGTCTAGCCAAAGCATGATCCTTTCTCCATTACCAAGCTACAATATTATGTTATCAGAAAACCATCCACTGTTTAACACATCCATTAGAGATCGCCACCGCTCAGACACATATCCTCTCCCTCTCGGTCTGCCTACTTCAGTGGTAAACACAGCAACTGGGAGAAAAGCTCGACATCCAGCTATTATCATAGGTGAATCCATCCCATATTTGGACTTTAAGATCTCCATGGCAGCCAAGGGTTCATCATTTAGGAGCTAGAGACCCCATTTACCAAGCATGGAAATGTTGAAAGAAGGCAAGCACCGGGCTCCCAGTGCACCTTTGGCTACTGTGGTTGTAACCTTGTTCCAGACAGTGAGACAGAGTTTTTTCCTTGCCTCAGAGCTGCCCTTGAAGAAGGCTCGCTGCACAGATGATAATTGCTTCACGATACACCTTGGATCATTGTAACAGGAGAATTAATGAGATGGAAGAGCAGCAAGCAAAGAATTAAGAAGCACCAATTTCCCACCATAAGACATCTGTTTGTGCTCCCAATAAGACAAAGTTTTCTGGAACTTATTTAACACTGGTTTCCAGGTTGCTGACCACCGTATACGATCCCCCACTGGTAGCCCCAAATACCTGAATGGGATTTGAGCAGGTTGGAAATTAAGGTAAACAGCCATGCCACCTAGAAGGTCAGCCTCAACATTGACTCTTATGAGCTTACTCTTTGCAAAATAGAGTATCGTCAGTGGACTGCAACTGATATCAACTCGAAGTTGAGCATAATAGACTTAAAGGCTTGCACAAACCTCCATTCTACTTGTCCAAACAATAGAGTATCGTCAACAAACTACAAATGCGATACCAGAACATTCCCTTTTCCAATACTTAAACCTGAGAAGAAATTGAAATCTGTGGCTTTACGGATCATAGCTGACAGCCCCTCTGCAGCAAGTAAGAAGAGAAAAGGGGATAGCGGGTCCCCTTTCCGAATGCCACAGGAAGGAAAGGACTAACTTGTTGGGATCCCATTGATTAAAACAGAAGTGGAGGCAGAATCCAGCAGGCCACGTAGCCACCATTGCCAACATGGAGGGAACTGCATGTCTGCCAAGATTTTTAGCAGATAATTCCAACTTAGAGTGTCAAACGCTTTCTCAAAATCCACCTTGAAGATGAGGGCCTTCTTCTTCAGTTTTTTAGTTTCATCAATCACCTCATTAGCCACTACCATGCTATCTATAAGTCTCCTTCCAGAGATGAACGCGGACTGATTTAAGCTAATGAGTTGATTCATGACCTATCTGATTCTGTTAGCCAGTGTCTTGGCTATTATCTTTGGCATAGAACCTATGAGACTAATAGGCCTATAATCTTGTACATACAAGGGGTTAGCAGCTTTGGACATCAAGGCAATGTGAGAGGCATTGCTGCCTCTACACAACTTACCATATATGTAGAATTCTTGCATTAGCTGCAATATGTTATCCTTCAGAACTGGCGGAAAATGCTTTATGAATTTGAAATTAAGGCCATCAAGCCCGGGGCTTTTTTGGCTACCACAGCTGGCTATTGCAGACAACACTTCAGCTTCAGAGAATGGCTGTTGCAGCATCCATCTGTTGTGGTAATCAAGAGATCTAAGCCACACTGACAGAATTGTTCTGGATGCCATCTTTTCTGTGAACCTGTCCCTAAAATGAGATAGAAAACACTCCTTGATTTGCACAGGTTCCTCTAGTCATTTCTGTCCATCCATGATTCCATTTATACTGGCAGAAAGCCTTGATCTCTTGAGGCTATTATGAAAAAATCAAGAATTCACATCCCCCAATTTCAACCACTGTATTATTGACTTCTGATAGTTTGTACTGTGCAGGTACCTTGTGACATTGCCCAGCTTGGTGTGCAAATCAGCAAGTAACAACTGATCAGGGACATGGCTATCTTCCTCAGCAGCTAACTCCATCTCTTTGATACTATGTAGAAGTTCCTTTCTCTGTTCACCCCAATTCCTTGGAGTGGAATTATTCCACGATTTGATGTGCTCCCTTAAGAGCTGAATCTTCCTCATAATCTGGAAGCTCTTGAATCCAAAACCACAGTATTACTCCATACTTCAACCACCAAATCAGAATAGGTTTGATCACTCAGCCAACTTTCCAGAACTTTCAATGGTTTAGGCCCCCAGTTGAGATAGTTAGATGTTAACATTACGGGGCAATGATCTGATCCTGCCTTATCTAGGCTAGCTTGAGACCAAGTACCTCCAGACTCCAGCCACTTGCTACTAACAAGATACCTGTCTAGCCTAATCATGTCCTTAAGGGACTTTAAGTACCAAGTAAATCTCCTACGCACCATTAGGAATATTCTGCAGCCCAAGATTGCAGACAAACGAGTTGAAATAGACAACCTCCTGTACAAAGTTCTGAGCACCTGCACCTTTCCGTTCATTCAGGGCTAATACCGCGTTGAAGTCCCCCATGACACATCATTTTTCCAGCTTTAAGGACAGCAAAGCTTCTGTAAGGTGATCCCATTGAGCTTGTTTTTTAGCCAAATCCCCGGGCCAATAAACATTGACCATATGTGATAGGTCTAAGTCCTCACCCCAATGTCCTGAAACTCCCAGAAATCCTTCACCAGAAAATAGATGTGTTCTAGAGAACTTTTTTTTATTCCATAAACACAAGAGACCACCTGATGCACCAGAAGAATTGAAGTCAGGGTCATACCAAAAATAGGAGCAAAGTTGTTTGTCGATGGAGATGAATTTTATTTCTTGGAGACTAAGGAAGTCTACTCTTTTCTTCAATATTAGTTGCTTGACTTCCCATTTCCTCCCTGCCCACCTAAGCCACGAACATTGAAGGTCAAAATTTTCATGGACACTAATCAGTTTCAGCCCTATTAGGAGACTGAGATGCCACATCAGCCTTATGGTTTCTCTGGGACATTGCCTCCAGCAATCTGCGAAAATCACTTTGGTCGGAACCGAAATCCACTCCAAGGTGTGATCCCATTTCGATAATGGAGTCCATGTTGCTATTCCTCATTGGATCAGGAAGTGATTAACAGCTAATGGTAGAGGAGGGCTGACAGAGGACTGCTCAGCCAGTTTCACTAACCATTCATCCAGGATGTCTAGGCTTTTGGCATGTATTGGATCATTCTTCTGTCTAGTCTGGCTACGAGTTTTGGGTCTGCAACTGCTTAGCCTAGGCTTACCCACTCTCTGGGTTTGGGGTTTAGAGATAGCAGGGCTAGAAGCTTGAGACAGAAGAGGGAAGTCCTCATAAGCAACGGGGACATCAGCCAGCGTGTCCCAGTCTTCGTTCAGAGTAGTGATTGGATCACCTAAATTAGGCATCAAGAGAGGAACCAAGGCGCACTCAGCAGGTTCCCCCCTCTCAAGAGATTCCACGGCGCCAGGGAGACACATAGCAGCCAAACTAGTTGGTGAAGTAACGCTTGCTACTACCCTCGTACTTGTGCCTCCCAACAAGGGGGTAGTAAGAGTGCTTGGCATCTCTGCCAAGGCCTTATCACAATATACATAGCAGAACCCTGCTAAAGGTTTAGAAGTAGCAATTTCAGAAGCGTATGTTGCATGATCAACTACAATATCTTTATGGCATGATCTAGACACCGATCAGACTGTGATATTGGCCACCAACTGATTCTTGGTGGCTGCCTAAGTGGATTGGCTTCCTTCATATTATTAGAAGGCGACCAACCCTAGGCAAATGATTGACACTCATGACCCCCCTCTAGATGATCATCAATAGCTTCTTTGGAGAGTTCAGGTACTATGGAAACCTCTAAAGAATCAAGTGACTGAACGTATAATAGGGCTGAAGCAGACTCAGAGGAGGCTAACCACTCACTCTGTCAAGAAGGCTCAGGTTTCAGAGTTTCAATAATGTGCAAGGTGTGGGCGGCACATTCTATGACTAACTTCAGGGTCTGATCAAGTTTTATACCTAGAGGGATCTGCAACACAAGGTGGGCTGCTTCTAAACTCCGCTTGGAAAGGGTTATGTCCGCAATGGATGCTGAGGACCCTAACTTGTTGCCTATAGCAATCAAGTTTTGTTGAGTCCACAACTGAAGTGGAAGTCCAAAGACTTGAATACAGCAGGTGCGAGTGCTAGAGGGTTTCCTCGGAAACCATGGGCCTTTTTCTTCTTGTTCGTATAAGTTGTTGAGAATGATCACCTAACTTACATAGAGCTCCATTCAGAACCTTTTTTTGGAGTTTAAGATGAGATCTTAAATGGACCACTAGAACCAAATGGATCCGAGTCACAAATGAATAGATGCTGCTGTGATTGAATCCACTGGTGCTGCTGATGGAATCAAACCTTGAGAGGTTGTCACGGACAGGGAGAGAGCCACCACCTTGCACAATAAAGGAATCATACCTAGAGAAATTGTCAAAAAGTGGTCCCTTAAGTCGATGCTGAATCGTAATGGAGAATTGGCTGCCCTGGAAAGTGGGGAATTTAGAACAGAGTTCTCAAAAAGAGAGGAGCTATTCTTCTAAAATGAACTCACCCTCTGAGGCAAATCAGTTCTGTCTGAGCTAGCAACAAATTCATTAGACCCAAAGAAATGCTTTTTCACATGCTTCCCCTTATCCAAATCCTTAGACACAATGAGGGTTGCATATTAGCAAAAAAAATAAAAGAAGATTGGCATACTAATTGTAAAGAAAAATTAAGCTCGTTTACATCACTACACTTGAGTTGGAAAGATGAAACGGTACTAAAGGTAAGAACACGCAATTGGGTTCAATAGGAACATCTTGGTCTTACGAGTCACTACTGTCTGTTTCTTACTCTGCCCGGAGACTAGATTGCCTCCTACAAACATGCAGTAACTGGATGTGGACTTTCTATCATCAGTACAGCTAGCCCAGTCTGAGTCGTAATATCCCTCGATATTCAGATGTCCATTCTTTCTGAAGATCAATCATTTTCCCGATGCACTCTTCAAGTATCTCAATATCTGGTGCAATACATCCAGGCGACCCTTTCTAGGGTCATGCATATACCTACTAACCATACTCACAGCAAATGATATATCAGGTCG
>JAOWBN010066280.1:0-20662 GCA_028565015.1 Pinguicula moranensis
TGCCTTTACATAAAAGAATAGTGGTTATTGTGTTGCTTTTTAGTATCTGACAATGTAAAGATTAATGATGTTCAAATCTAAACTATATTTTTTTAATTTTGGAAATAAGTATAGGTTTCAATTTTTTTTTGGATGCAAACAATTTGTTAGAGCTATGATCGCGAGTCTACTTTTGGGGAGTGTTGACCGAGGTTCAACTAAGTTATATGGAGATCATTTGCATGAATCTCATGAATTAATCGAGAAATAATGGTGCAGGATATTATGTTCACCCGCAAAAAAAAAACAAATTTCTATGCTATTCTTTATTATCCACCACTGAAAGTACACAGATTAGACTAATCCAATATCTATTGTAAGTATTAGCTTTCAAATTGCAAAAGTCATATACTGTTGAACTTTTGCTGATTGGCTTAATGCTAGCAATAATGTTTTAAAAGTTAACTTTGCTTTTATTTATATATTTTAAAGCTGTCAATAATGTTTTTAATGAAGATGCAGTGAATCAACTTTTTAAAAAGCCCATGTGAAACTATTTCTTAAGCAGATTTTCAAACTAATTTTTTTCAATCAGTTTTTGCTATCAACAACAATCCCATATTCTAAAGTTATATTTTCTTTATATTTAAACACAATTTGGAATTCAGGATACTCTCTTCGAAGAGAATATGATTAAAACAAACTAAAACAAACCAAACATACCGAGTATATCATGTCTTTAGGTAGGGTTTGGGGAGGGTGAGATGTTAGAAGAGAATATGATTAGGACTATGTAATTACAAAAACGTTATTGTCTTCATATGCGATTCTTACTGTTTCAATAAATTATCACGATTGAAGAAATTATTTGACTTGATGCTACAATTTGACAAATTTAGAGGTAGATAGCGGTAATAACGATAACGGAATGGTCTTATCCATTACTGTTACCATTAATGTAGCAGAAGGAGGTGGCGGATCAGTTACCGCTTACCACCATCCATTTATATCGTTACTGTTATGTTAGCGAATTCTAAAACCCTAAAATATTACTGCCATTACCATTTTTAGCGGTAGCAAAATAATGGTAACGATAACAAATTTTTGCCAATTCCACTACTTGTTATCCAACCGAGACAAATTTTCCATTATTACTTCTTAGGGGGTGTTTTGTGTAGCCCTGGGCAGCGGTGCGGGCGGTGCAAAAATAGCCCATACCACGTCCCACCCACGAAAGTTGCGGTTCTGAAAATCTATACCGCGAACCGCTCACGAAGAGCTGTTACCGCAATGCACCGCACCGCACCGCGAAACATTGGCGGTGCAGTGCGGTGCGGGTATTACCCGCATAATAAAAAAATATTACCCGCGTCCCGCCCGCTAACAAATGCGGGTACAAAAATAGTGCCCGCGTCCGCCCGCTACCCGCGCAGGCGCGGGTCTGGCGAGAGCGGGTGCGGGCGGGCGCGGGTGGAGCGGAATTTACCGCAACCGCTGCCCAGGCTAGGCCAACATATGGATTTAAATCAGAGACCACATGTACACTTTTCAATGTTTCTGGTTTCTGCTTTAATATCGCTTGCTCATTTAGGTACCTGCAGGTCAAATCAAATCAATTTGACATGATGAAAATTCAATTGAGTGATTATTATTAAACAACATAACATAAATATTCATGCATGAAACACAATGTTTTCTCCTCAGAAGATATTGGAGTTAGAGGGTCACTTATCCTCTACTTGGAGTCTTTGTTCCTCCCCACACACACACCACATCAGTAGGCAAGATCAAACAACTAGTACAGGTCCTCTTTATTAAAGTTCTTAAAAGAGACAAAGCCAGTGTTCATGGCTTCATGCATACAAGATAGAAACAGAGGCCAATTTCATGACAAATTTATCAGTGTCCTACATATTAGATTGTGCAGAGACCAAATTCATGATTGTATCCAACTTCACATTCAGACACTGAGATAATACGAACTCTTAGAGATAGAAACTAACTAAACCAAAACCAAACCAAATGTACCCAGTAAATTCCGCTCGTAAGCAGGGTTTGAGGAGAGTGAGATGTACGCAGCCATACATTTATCTCATAAGCGATAATGAGACTGTTTTCTTAGAGACCCCTGGCTCGTAGGTGGCAAAAAAAGAAAGAAAGAAAGAAATATAAGAAAATAGAATAAAATAAAGTAAAATGATAAATAATAAAAATAATCAGGTAATAACAATAATACTAAAAATGTATATATAAATATGCAAATAAAATTTAGCAATTATTTGGTCACTTTCTGGATAAACATTGACTTACTCATCGTATGTATGCATTTGCCCAGTTCTCAGTAGAAGAATCACATAAAGTTCCATCAGCAATCTGACGCTCAAATTCTTCAGACCAGTCATTAACTTTTAAGTTGGAAAATTCCTTAACCCACCCATCCTCCAGTGGTTCTTGTTGCCTGCGCTCAGCAGCAAAATCACTTGCCCAGTCATTGGGCCCATGCGAAAGCTGAAAATAGAAGAAGTTAACAAATCAATGACTGCAAACTTGAAGTTTTTTTAATGCGATTTTATTAAAAGAAAACCATCATTCAAACAATCCATAAATTAAAACTTGAAGGAGTGACAGGCAAATGAAGCATAGACACACATCCTGAAGGTAAAAATTGATTCATGAGTTATTTACCAGGGGCTCGTTGGTGAATTGATCCCATGATTGGCCTCCACTACAATGTTTCTCGTATTCTGTTGCCCATTCTCCAACCCAGGTAATGCAGCGGGTTTGACTTGATTGCCCTCAACAGTGATTTCACCACGACTCATCTTCGATACAAACTGTAGGAACTTTGAGTTCTATTTGACCAAATAAAGTAATCAAGATATCAGGAACACGAAGCAATGCCATAAACTAAAATACTAATGAAATGCATGAGTATAAATATGTTCCCACACAATACCAAAGTTACATTATATACAATATCATCATTAAATTTGCTTGCACCGTGGATATGATGTTTCCTTCCTCAATCCAGACTTAGCAGTTTTCCACTCCATGCTATGAATAAACTACAGCAGAATAGACCATCGATAAAATATTGGGATAGATCATTATTCTGAGCTAGCGTCTGCGCTAGAATACGAGTTTCGGAGTTTGTTCCATGGCAGCTAGATTAAATACGTTTGAAACTCCCATTTGATCAATTGAACCAAGTTGTAACTGCTCCTGAAAATTGCAAACAGAATTTTCAGTTTAATAAACATCAGTAGCGGAAATAATAATATAGACTGTGTCCCATTCAGAAAAGTTTATGAGCAAAGGAAGATAAAAGGTTTCCAGTACTTGCAGATAATCTATAGGTCTTCCGTTAAGGTATGCATCACAGAAAAATAAGCCAGAGTCAGGAAAGAACACATAGGTTTGAGAAAATAAAAAACCCTACCCGATAAACATAAAAGAAAAGAAACTGTTTCCGCAACAAGTCCATGCAGAAAATGTTCATTAAATCTAATATTTAACCACAAAAAAAGAAGTCAAAGTCCTTGACACATAAAATGGCTACAATCATTCCACTACAAAATTTTGGATTTACCAAGTGTTATCCACTATATAATCTATCTTCTCCAAACTCTCTTCTGTTTTTCCATTTTCTGCAATTGATCAGTCACATCCTTTCATATTGCATATCTCCCTCCTTTTTGACTTCATACCATCAATCATATTAAAAAGATTTATGAAAGTGGAAACCACAAACCAAGTTGCAGATACCTATGAATATAAGTTCAGAAGGTATAAATTCATACTAACATCTGGAAAATTGATGCTGCTAGTCCGATTTTACTAGACAACTTTAGCTCATTGGAGTTCCTACTTGTGACCATGGTTTGGCATATACCTTTAGCAACATAAAAAAATCAAGTAATGTTCGCATAGGACGAAGAGGAAATAATCAGATTGACTTAAAACTCACTGTCTGAATACTAAAGTTCTAAGTAAATGATGATTTAGTTGCACGAATGAACGTGTTGGAATTTAATAAAAAGCAATACAAGCTTAAAGTATTACAATAAATTACAACAAAATTGACAATCCACCCATAACCACAAAGTCATGACTACTGGCCAGACCAAATAAATATCAAATTCACTAGAGGAAATTCAAAGAGAGCTTCCTTACATGCTCAATTTCAGATGCCCAACCATTTGAACCACGCTGACGTTCAAATGACTGAGCCGACATAATTGGATCATCATGTGCTAATAGATGTTGGGAAAACTCAGAAACCCAGTTATCTGTACCATGATGGCCTGGATGCACATGTTGTGACTCATTCCAATGCTCCTCCAACTCTGGAAATCTACCAGGAATTGGCCCTCTAGCCCAGATATCATTGTCAATATCTAAGGAAGACAGAAGCGCATTGACCTGAAATGTAGTAAATCAGAATATATCCCAAATGCAATGCTGAAAACCAAGTTTACAGCTTTTGAGATAAACAAGCAACAAACCAAAGAGTTAAATATATCAATAACAACAACTAATATATGAAGCACCGCCAACCACATGAACAAGTAAGCAGTAATAAGTATTAATCCATAAGATCGTTGCAAGATAACCATGAAAATACAACAAAGCATGTACATATTGGATGCACATTTGTAGTATAGCGCAAATCACCATGATTTAAAATCCAACAACCTATGTTTTATGAGACTTGTATTTTGAAGTTAAGGATGTATTCAAAGGTGATATCATCAATATATGCAAGAGATGGACACACATAGTTGGGCATAACGAAGCAGTCTCCACAAACAAACAAACATAGCAGAGAGAAGATGCGTAAACCAGACAACATATCAGTGTCAAGAACTATGACCTTACATATAGTCAGTCCAAAATATTGTCAATCACAACCATAAAACAAGACTAACACAATAAAAATAGTAGAGTCAAGTCTATCCGAAATTTCATGAATTGCAATAATAAAACAAGACTGGCACAAAAAAAATCTGAAGCCAAAGCAATAAACTATGTGGAAGGTTGAGCAACATGCTGAAGTCAAAACCATCAATCAAACTACAAAAGAGCTTAATTGCTCGTTACAAGTCATTCCATGCCCAATGTAAGAGAAGGAAAATACTTCATATGATATACAATGGAGTAAGCCAGAGAAAAATCATGGTCTGGCTTGCAGCTTTAAGCATACGAATAGAACCTGTGAATGAATGGAAGTCTTCACTTTTGTCCACAAAAATATGTCGAGCCATGATGCTACTGCAATCACGTATGCACTGCTTTTCCCCTCAGACAATCCTAAGACAGGAAGTGAAGTTGGTCGAAAAGGAATGCCACCATTACTGCTACGAAGAAATGAGTGCAGAAAATTGGACAACACCCTTTGTGGTGGCCCTGTGACAGATGATTTAAAGTAGAATGTCAAGAACAAAAAAAACTCTAATATTATTCCTCAAAAGTACATTCTTCAGGCATAAGCTAAGAACAAGATCACAATTCACAAGTCAAAAAAATCTAGCGATTCTATGCCCAATAGGTTGAAGCATCAATAAGGTATTCCTAGACGATAGCAATGTAAGATTCAAAATATTACTGCATTATGCCCGGGTTACTTGAGATAGTCCGGAAACCACTCTTTAGAAATTCTAGCAAAAAACGAAACGATCGTGCCGATCAATAGAACATGAGACAAACGCAAGTGAAACTTTCATTCCAAGGATCTGAAAGCCCATTTTGATTCAGAGTTGAAACCTTGAAGGAATTCAGAAGCCTAGCAGAAAAAGATGTCCAAAAACACTTAACACACCAAGGACACAAAGGAAGTAATCATATCTGGAAAATGAGAAAAATACCAACCTGGACATTATGTGGTCGGACGTGTCCAGGCTCTGATCCAGGAAGGGAAGCAAAAGGCTCTTCTGGACCCACGCCAAAATTGACATCTGCTGTTGTAGCTGCTGCAGTAGGTATCTCCCGAAGCCTTTCCTGGAAGAAATAGACAATAGCTTTCATAATGTCAGTACTTATGTATCATAAGATACTGCAAATTAAAGTGAATGACATATAGCAAAAAAAACAATAAATTGCTATTACACTAACCAACTGGTTGATATTTCTAATATATTTCTGAATAGCAGAAAGCTGATGATGGCATAAATCAGTTCGGGATATGCACTTTCATCTATCATGATATGTCAAGGCAGGTCGATTGTAAAAGCAGCATAAAGACCAACAAGAATGTTTTACCTGACACTAAAAGAATATCAATTTACTAACCATAATTTACAGATTCTACACGACATCTGTTAAAATTCACCGAACTTTGGATTGCTTTAGATGCTCATTGAATAAACTCAACGAGAAGATATACAGATCACAATTTGTCAGTTAAATCTAACCAACGTCGAAGCTCATAGTACGTATGAAATTAAATACTTCAATATAGTTTGAAAAGAAAAGCAACATACTTCAGTAAGTTACCAGTTACAAACTCAGAAAAAAAATTCAAAACTGTTGTTAGAAGTTTACCAAAACTTGTCTTTTTTTTGCTAAATTAGTCGAATATGTAAAATTGTTAGCCTATGTGTAAATTCGGCTGATATCTGTGTCGACATGATTGGTTCAATATTGTTGAGTGTGATTCATGATTTGGCACGATCATGACCTTTCATCTTGAGTTTGATCTGATGGACTACAATTAAACTTGTTTAAATACATGATTCAATCTTGTGCGTCCCTGCTATTGCTTGATCCTACGGCTGTTATACTTAGCGTCTCGAAGAAGCTGAATTCTAAGAGTCGGACTCACCTGGAACGTTCATCTTTACTTTGATCCAAAGGACTACAACAAGTCTCTCACATCCATTCACTCAGACCGTTGATCTTACTGCATCCTACGGTCAGAATTGAAGGAAACCGTTGATATAAAAGCAGGATTCTCGAAGAACGGGACATATCGAACATTTCAACTCTCTCTCCGAAATACAATTTCTCTGAATTCTCTCTTCTTCCGTCGAGCAAATTGCTGGTTCTCTTGTGATTTTGTTTTAGATCTAGTCGATTTAATAGGTTAGATTGATTGTTGACACCGTGATCTATAATCACGGTGTTTTTAAGGCACTTGTTAAGCCAATATCTTGTGTTTTACTATATGTTTGTTGGTAGTTCTTGAATCTGAACATTTTGTGACTGTTTGTAAATTGTTGAGTGTAGACAGTATCTTGCCCTCATCATGAATCCACAGTACACCAGATTATTCAACAATGCTACAGCTAATCCATCCTGTTGCTAGAATCGTGGTCTCATCATTCCTTCACAGTACCAAAGATTGTATTATTGACTTTAGCCTAGAACACGTATATTCTTGTCTATAAATTGATGTATACTCACACACATTGAAGATAAGTTGAACATATTGAATTCATACAAACTTTCATCATTTTTATTCAAACAAGTTCATTGAGAAAGTTTAATAGAAGCTACAAGAGCATCCGTTTTCGGAGCTCAACGTGGAGTAGCCGGATCCAAGGAGACGGTGAACCACGGGCCTTACTCATGTCTTCTTTACTATTTTTATAGATTTACTAACTGTTTGTGCAATTAACAAGTTTATTCTTTGAGTAAAAACAAGATCCGACAGGAATTCCAACAAAAACTGAGCATAATCTCCAATAAGGCGAGATTCATACCTGTGTTTTGGATGAAGAACCAATAAGGGAGTTGGCCAGAGAACCCAAAGGATTGGAAGAAGAAGAAAGAACCCGGAACCGCGCAGGCGGCGGCGCCCGATACCAGGTCCCGCATCGCCATTTTCACTTCTGATCCACTACAGCAAGCAAAAAAATTCCGTCTCCTTCCTAAGGCAACACGGAGCCCACTGTTTTTTTTTTCTTCAGTATTTACGTATATAATGGTAAAGGTATCAGGATCAGGCCATCATCCCAATCAGCCCCTCTTACCGTAGAAGAACAGATCATCACTATTTGAATTACAGCCTTATTTAAAAAATAATAAACCCAAGTTTTATCATCTCTTCTGAGGAAGCAGAAGTCCTTTTGAAAGAATCTACTCAGGACAAACGGCCCGGTTTCTAGTTTCTACTTTAGGACCAAGCATAAGAAATTGCTGACTTTTTTAATTTAGTTTTAAAACGGAATTAAGCCCATATTTTGTGCAGCCTTCTTAAAATTATAATTGGCTTATAAGCATCTTTTTTTAAACAATAACTTCTCTAAAAAACTGGATAAAGCACCCCCTGTCTTTTGCATTCAAATTAGGAAAAAAAAATCATTCTCGCTAACGAAATAAAAAATAGAGAAGTACGTTGGGTCCAATAGGATTTGAACCTATTCCAAAGGTTTAGAATCTCTTGAGATTGTTTAATCCCATCTCGGTTATTCGCGAATTCAGGAATCCGAATCCCGGGAATTCGGAATATCGTCATGGTAACGGAAATAATCGTGTTGCTCTCAAAATATTTTGGTCCGTAAACGAAAATATTTTGTATAGTTTCCAAAATTGCCATTTGAAGAAATGGAATTCGGGACTATGAGACAAAAATACTCGTGCAGTTTTCAAAATATTTCCGTCAGGAAATAGAAATAACTTTTTTTTCCTGAAAATCCCCAATGATCATCCAATTTTTGAATGAGCGGCGATGGCCACTCTGGCAAAAATGAGTAAACCCAGCTGTATTTTTGGACGGTGCTCAATTTTTTATTCACGGTACAATTGTGAGCTTAATTGACAAATCCAGCCTATGAGTCTGGCTCGCCCATTTGACGACAAGTGTATGCGATGGTAAAAGGCAAATCTAGAGGGTCAGGTCATGACTCGCCTGATTCCCCATTTCATTTAGCCCACTTTTTTAAAAAAAATATAGCAACCTGAGGCCCATTCCGACAAAATTTGTTGAAAGCCATGTATCTTGTAACTTGTATCAAATCTTTCTCCAACTCGGATCTCCACTTCTCCACAGCGGGCTTCTCAGGGTTATTCAAGAAAGACTTGCGCCTCCTCCGCTATTTTCTCTCATCTTATCTCCGTTGGATTTATTGGTAAGAAAGTTGATGACGCCGCCAAAACCCACCGACACCACGAGCCCAAATACTTCGCCTGCGAAAGCCAACTGACAACCCAATTGCAAGACCAAAATACAACCCAATTGCTAGTCCCAAAACATAGATGACGCATCCCAATAAGAAAGCCCAAAGATAGAAAATCCAACCCAATATGGCATTTAACATGTGAAAAATGCAAGGGGATAAAGTGTCAAAAAGATGATGCACCATGGAAATGAGATGTCCCTAAAACACATCTTCAATGAACAAATGTCCACTTGATGGGTCTATAAAAGGAAGGTGAAGAAGAAGAAAAAAAGGAGAGAGAATAGAAAGGAGAGGATACTAGATAAATAATTGAAATTTAGATATAAAATGTGGTCCCAAACACCGAAAATTATATCTCCTAAATAAATTTTGGAAGGGACAATATCTGCATAATTAAGGGAATTCAACGACGCCACAAACAATCCTCTTTTTTCGAAAAAAATGAAAAAGAATTAAATTAATATTATTTTTCTATAATTTCTCTCTTGGTCCTTTTTATATCTTATTATTTAATTCTTAGGCATTTATTTCGTACAACATTAATAAAGGGTTATTTTGTGCAGCCTTCTTATACTTATAATTGGCTTATAAGAACATTTTTTTTCAAAAAGTGATGAATTATTTTTTGAGAAAAAGTGCTTACAATCCAATTATAATTTTAAGAAGGCTGCGCAAAACAAGGCTAAGTATCAAATGTCGAATACCTTTTTTTGTACCAATTACCTAATTTGCTTTCTTTGTTACGCCAAAGACAATTTGTTGAAAGTTCTGTAGTTGGCTGCTAATTATTATTTGTACTTGGTCATATCCTTTTGAAATTACAGTAGTTGGTATTTTGCTGTAATTATTGATTTGGTAATATGAAATGTCATTTTGGGATCGTTGTTCCTATTTCTTTCCAATTCACAGTGCTCTTGGGACAAGATTTTGTGTGTATGATATTTCATTATAGTTAATGCATTATGACTGTATGATTCATGGCTCAATTTCGAAAAATAACCAAACTTGAAATTGAGACCAAATACGTGTTTAATTCATGCTCAGAAGTAAGATTGGCCAGACTTACCTCAATTCATCGGAAAATCGACGGAAGTCGAAGAACCCGAACAATTTCGAACGAAATTCTTGAATCACGAAGTTCCCAAAGTAGATAACCTCAACCGTGAGCACTCCCTGGATAGTTGAAGGAGGCTGCTAGACCTCGACGACTCGATTCCAGCGACCACGGCATCGGATGAATTCACGGTGATGATTTCTTCTTTCAGTCGAGAGTTCGCGAAGGATGATGACGGAAAACGTATGTCTCGAACTCTCTTAACCGACCGACACTATTAATTCTTTCATTTCGGGCTACAAGCCCAAATTTGATTTTAAATGATTCGGTCGGATTTAATTAGTTGTGATTGATTCCATTAAGTTCAATTACATTAAATTATAATTTAATTGAGTTTAAGAACCATCGAAATTCAATTAACTTTCGTCCGTGAAATTCGTCAATTATGTCCCACATAATTAATTATTAATTATTCAGTTCGCCAGATGGAGTTACCCAGTAGGATCCATACTTAAATCGATAATAAATTAATCTCATTAATTTATAAATCATAAGTGGCATCTACCAATGAATTATGAACCGATTTAATATAGATGCATTGTGATCCTTTAATATCATTTAGTATTAATTCTTTCGTCACTTAATATCCAATAATTAATATCAAGCGTACGAATGTGCCATCCTTGATCATTAATTACTTTTTTGATATTTCAGTACATAATTGCTAATATGTGACTATCCCATAATCACAAATGCATGCGTAACAATAATTATTGCATCAATGGGCCCAATGATATTAATAATCTCATCCAATATGAGATAAACAATAGTATCATATTGATATTATATAACTTTCAGCATGAATCGTACATATTTGAAAAACTTACCTTTATAACTCATCGATCAAAAGAGACATTTAATAACCTCACGTAATACACATTCACCACCTACAATTATGAACATCGCAGATAAATGAAGTAATACTATATGACTTTGCTGATAACACTTACACAATCCATCCAGCAAGTCAAAATAATTTAAATAAAATAATTCAATTATTATAATTTAGTTAAAATAATTTATTCTAATTTAATTATAGTAATTTAATTAAGATAATTTAATTAGTATAATTTAAATAAAATAATTTAATTTATATAATATAATTATATAGTTTAATTTATATAAATATAATTATATAGTTTAATTTAATTAAAATAATGTAATCTAATTTAGTTAACAAGTTGGTTAATGTTATGAGTTGGAAGTATAGGGACATTTACGTAAAATGTTTAATCCAAAAGGAAGGATTGCGGCGGAATTACAAAAATCCTACATTTTCAGAGGGATAGATTTATGGAAGGTAACATCCTTTTATTTCGGGCTGAGTCAAAATTCGTTAAACGAAAGGATAACTACTGTGTGTGCACCAAACAACGAGTAAAGTGGGATAATTTATAGTTATCATGCTTAATCTGCATTATAATCGGCTACCAAATGAACCCTAGTTGATTAATTATTCTGAAGGAATGAAACTTCTATAAAAATGAAGATTATCACTCTCAAAAGAGTAGAAAAAAAAGGTTATTCATCCTCGAGAGCATGATCCGACTTTTACAATTGAAGATTATCACTTTAAATTCCAAATATTAAAAAATGCAATAGTGAAACTTCTTAAGCCCGGTGTTACTTTGTAACCAAAAGATAGTTTTAAATCAAATATTATGAATTATGAAGAACATTGATTGAGACAAAAAGACAAATGATTATCATTTGGTTGGCAAATTAATTCATCTTATCTTGATACTTCTTGCTATTATTGCAATAATAGAACACATGTTTTTCGATTATGAAGCGTGCCACAATTATTTTTCGCAATAACATTAAAAATAAATATTTTTGAGATTCATTTGTCCTTCATATTAAGCTGGAATTTTTTGTGGGAAAAGTGTTTGTCGAGAGCGAAGAAATTCACATCGCTCCCCTAAATTATTATTTTTATTTCCAATCCTAAATTATTTTTTATATCCCTTCAAAAATTTCGGACTCCCTAAATTTTTTTGATCACCCTTTCCGGAAATGATATAGCGCAAGAGCAACAGGGCGCAAGAACTCAAGAATTATGCCACCTCAGCAAAAATAATATTAAAAAATCTACCAAAAATCATGCTCAGCTCAACCAACCCGCACAGAGGAAAGGCGAAGCTCCGACTTGCCGACGGAGAAAATTCAGCAACACCGACACTCGCGCTCGGACTCAGGTTCCTATCTCCAGTTCCACTCAGATGACCCGGAAGACAAAGATGCCTCTGTTTGAAAGGTTTGAAGCTTTGAACTTGCACACCCCATCGCAGATGCCTCTGTTTGAAAGGTTTGAAGCTTTGAACTTCCACACCCCATCGCAGCAAAAGGAAGACCCGCGCCATATCATTTCTCGGAAGACCCAATTTCTGATTTTGCTCAGAGCATGATTTTTTGAAGATTTTTTAATATTATTTTTGCTGAGGTGACATAATTCTTGCGTTCTTGCGCCCTGTTGCTCTTGCGCTATATCATTTTCGGGCCCAGGCTGCCCGTTTTAACTCAAAATAGTTCAAATAGTCTTTGACATCAACTAAACAGATTGACCAACTGATTTCAAAGATGCATGCAAAGTAGCCCTGGGCAGCGGTGTGGGCGGTGCCGAAAGTTGCGGTGCCGAAAATCTATACCGCGAACCTTCCGCGAAGAGCTGTTACCGCACCGCACCGCGAAACATTGGCGGTGGCGGTGCAATGCGGTGCGGGTGTTACCCGCATAATAAAAAAGTGTTACCCGCTCCCGCCCACTAACAAATGCGGGTACAAAAATAGTGCCCGCGTCCGCCCGCTACCCGTGCGGGCGCGAGTCTGGCGGGAGCGGGTGCGGGCGAAGCGGAATTTACCGCAACCGCTGCCCAGGGCTAATTGTAGTTGTAGCCTGTGTTGAGTGATTGAAGTTATTGTTATGATATATTGGAATAGTAATTAATATATGCTTTGTAGCTAAGGCTCATCTACATTTTTTATCATGAGTGTTTTGAGTTATCAAGTTTTTTTGGAATTTTTCAGCGTTAATTTTTATTTTTAATTTTTTTTGAATTGAATTTTTATTGTATCGGTTCTATAAATTTATTTTAAAAAATATTTATATAATCAATTTATAGCATTGCTTGTATGCTTTGTAAGCTTTGAATTGCTGTTTTGAGCCATGCTATATAAACCCTTTGTATAAATCTTTTTTGAGCAATGTTATAATCATTCATATCTTTGTTTTTGGTAGACATGGGTATTTTTCACCGAAAATCGGCTAATCGTCGGTTTTTGGACCGCCTAAAATTGGAGGTTTTGCGAAAAAAATCAAAAAAATTAAACCCGGAGGTTTTAAGAGGTTTCAATAGGTCGGAATCATTTTTTATAAACAAATTCCTTTTTTGACCAGTCAAACAATTTTCGACGGTTTGACGGGTGGAAAACCAACAAGAATCCGATCAAAATCACAATTTATTTATTTTTAAATATTTGTTTAGGGTTTGAAAAGTTATAAAATTTATAAACTTAAAACTTAAAAATATATATATATATATATATATATAACTTATAAACATTTATATAACTTATCACATTAAATAACTTGTAATACTTATAAACTAAAAAAGTTATGTAACTTATAAACTTTTTTGACTTATAATTATAAAACTTAAGAACTTATATAAATTATAAACTATATAATTTATCAACCTTAAATTTTTTTTATATAAACTTGAATAACTTATAAATTTTAACTTATAAACATAAAGTTTGTATAAGTATATATGTTATACAAGTTTATATAAAGTTAATTAGTTTTTATAAATTATAAATTTTAAAATTCATACAAATTTTAAGTTTTATAATTTATAAAAATTTGTAAGTAATTTAAGTTTATAAGTTTTTAAACTTGTATAACTTATAAAATTTAAATTATATAAATAAAAAGTTTATATAAGTTTACATAATACAAGTTAATATAAGTTTATATAACTTTCAAGTTACATAATAAATTTATAAATTATACAGGTTTATAAGTTTATAAATTAGATAAGTTAATGAGTCATACATAATGCAAGTTATATAATTTTAATAAGTTCTATAAGTTTTTAAGTTTGATGACTTTTATAAGTTTATAAATTATACAAGTTAAGTTAATGAGTTATACACAATACAAATTATATAATTTTATAAGTTTTATAAATTTTTAAATCCTAAAAAAATCTAAAACCCTAAACCCTAAAAAAATGCTAATGCACGATTTGCGTAGGACATCAGCCGTATTATATAAAAGAAAGTTAAGAAAAATGAGATTTCCAGCGAGTCCAGCGAAAATTCGACTGATATCCATTAGAAATCTCATTTGGGGTGAATTCCGAGAAAATATATATTTTTATTTTAATATGTTTATTACATATAAGTTTATTCGTTTATGGAACTTAAAGTATATTATTATTATTATTATTATTATTATTTTAATAAAAAATTTATATTACAAATATAAGAAAATAATTTTTTTTTAAAAAAATTAAAAAAAACAATTTTTTTCTTTAAAAAATTAAAAAAAACTTAATTACACTGGATGTTTCAACCGTATTTAAAATGTGTCGGAACCGTCATGAAACCATACGAAACCTGCCTGAACATAAATCGTCAACCAATCTGGAGGTTTTCGGCAACCGAACCGCCAACTGGAGAAAACTGGAACGAGCAAAACCGAATATTCAAGGTTAGGTTAAGGTTTGTATTTTTAAAAACTGACAACCGACGAAAAATTGATGGTTCGATAACCGGCAACCAAATTGGCGATGTCTAATTTTTTTTTATATACATACCTATTAATTGTGTATACTTAATCAAAGATCAATATACCACGTATCCGTATTCACTGCGCGTTTTCTTCCTTGCCTGCTACAAACCTTCAGAAACTTTTCTGTTACAAACCTTCAGAAACTTTTCTGTTACAAACCGGCATAAACTTTTCTGTTACAAACTGGCATAAACTTTTCTTGCTCCAAACCATCAGAAACTTTTCTGCTACACTACAAAACAGTTGTTGAGTTCTCTCTCAAACAGTTATTTTCCCCAAATTTCATTTACTCAGTCGACTAGGGCTAGAGTGAGCGATCAATCGAAGCCTTCCATTTCTGGCTTCCGGCTGGAATACTAAACGAGCGTTAGGGCGAACGAGCGAGCGGATTTCCATTTAGTTCAACATTTTCGGCTGAACTACTAAATGAGCGTTATAGCGACTGAGCGAAGCCTTCCATTTCCGCTTAAGCTTCCCCGGTTTGGGGGATTAATTGATTGGATACCCGAGAACCATAATATTTCCTAAGAACACCTTCTTTTTCAGGGGTTTCGGTAGATTTTGGCCGTTACACTTCAATTTTCATATAGTTGAGTGTTCTGTAACCGTAATAACAAAATCAAAGGAAAACAAATTCGTGCAAATCTCGAACAATCAGGTACAGTGAACAGTAGCCACGCGGCGTAAAACCCCTCTTAAAAAATTAGGGTTGAATTCAACCAATCTGCACCTATTTATACAAACAATTTTCCTCTATTTCTTTACATAGTAAAAGCGTGAAACGTTTCTATTATTATAACTATCCAACCAGCGCCGCACAATCAAGCGGGACTTAATTTTCATGGTCCGATCATGTGGTTGTCCTGTAATCTGGGAAGAACGAACTGAACACCTGCTATGTTCATATGATGAAACTGCAAAAGTCATTTGTGGCTCCTCAATTAGCAGATATGGGAGCATAGATGACTTCAAGACTCCTCCCTCAAGATGAGCAACCCAAAGGCTCATCTTGGACAAGAAATATGCAAAGGGAACAACTGACAAACTCTTAGTCGATAGATCAGCCAGCTGAGCAGAGGTAATGTGAACCGGATGAATGGCACCTAATTTGTATTGATCATGCACGATGTGGCTGTCAATTTCAATATGCTTTGTGCATTCGTGAAATACGAGATTGGCTGTGATGGCTATGGCTGCCTCACTGTCATAGAAGAGAGGAATTGGAAGAGAAAGACGCGGAATATAAGTTATCCATTGAATCTCCTGGACTGCGGTGGCCATTGCTCGATATTCGGCTTCGGCTGAAGGCTAGAAATGGTTGCTTTTTTTTGTCTTGCATGAAATAAGGCTATCACCAAGAAATATGCAGTAGCCTGTAAGAGAATGTCATGTGGTTTTGCAAGCTCCCCAATCTGCATCACAGTAGGCACGCAACATAAGAGAGGAATGAGCAGCATAATAAAGTCCAAGATCTGAATGGACGGACAAATATTTAAGGACATGCACAGCAGCTGTCCAATGTGAGTCCTGAGGTGAGTGTACAAATTGACTTAGTTGTTGAATAGCATATGTTAAGTCTGGCCTTGTGTAGTTCAAGTAGAGGAGTTTGCCAACAAGTCTCCTAAATTTTTTTGGATTGTGATAAGAGGGCGAAGGATCAGCACCAATAGCAGCAAATTTAACTCCTGGTGGCAACGGTGTGGTGACAGTATCACTATGCAAGTAGTCAGAGTCAGCAAGCAATTAATGAACATATTTCTTTTGACTAACACACAAGTCATCCACTGTTTGTGTAAGTTCCATACTCAGAAAGTAGCATGCCTCACCGAGATTTCTGACTGTAAACGCCTTGTCAAGAAATTGCTTCACAAGCTAAATTTTTGCAGGATCTGTACCAGTGATTAAAACATCATCTACGTACACAAGCAAGAAAAGTTCATGATCATCACGGTGTAGAATAAAAAAATAGTGATTATATGCAGATTGTTTAAAACCACAAGCTTGAAGGGCTGCAGTAAACTCAAGATTCCATTGTCTGGAAGCTTATTTGAGGCCATAGAGAGACTGTTTAAGGAGACATACTTCCCCCTTTTTAGCCTTTAAGTAGCCAAGAGGAGGGTGCATGAAAACTTCTTCATCAAGTGTGCCATGTAAAAAGGCATTATTAACATCCAGTTGATGTATTTGCCACCCCTTAGAAGCTGCAACAGCAAGCAACAGACACACGATAACCACTTTGGCCACTGGGCTAAAAATATTTGTGAGGTCTTGGCCCTCAACCTGACTATAGCCTTTTGCAACTAACCTGACCTTGTACCTTTCAATTGAGCCATCAAGTTTGCATTTCACCTTATATATTCACTGGCTTCCTATAGTCTCTTTCCTGGTGGCAGAGAAGTGAGTTCTCAGGTGCAGTTGGACTCCAAGGCTTGCAGCTCTTCATTCATTGCTGCAATCCAGTGAGGATTGTGTTTGGCCTGATTAAAGTGCTTAGGCTAACTTACCATTGACATATAAGCAACAAAGTCACTGTGTGTATTGGTAGAAACATGATCCAGATTTGGAGCTGAGGTTAGTAGTGAGGTCTGATTTGTGCAGAGAAAAGATGTATGAAAATCTTTGAGCAAAACAGAGGGTTTTTTTTATTTTGCTGACTCTGTCTCAGTTGTGGGATGGTTGAAGTAGATTGAGGCATTGACACTAAGGGATGCAAACTATTTTCAAAACCAGTGAGTGAGGAATCAGATTCATGAGCATCAAGTTCAGGATGACGATGAACATCAGATGAAAGTTGATCTATATCATCAACAGAAGAAGAAGAAGTAGATTCAGGATCTGAGTGAGGTGGAGTATTTTGAACTAATGAATGGCTAACATCATATGGGATTGAAGATATTGCTAAGGGGTAACAAAGTTGTTCATGAAAAATTGCATCACGAGAGGTGACAATCCTTTCAAGTTCAGGAATGAAAATTTTGTAGCCTTTTTGAGAAGCTGGATAACCCACAAAATAGCCTTGCAGTGCATGTTTATCAAATTTGTCTTGCACTTAATATTTGTTTATGGCATAATAGGAGCACCCAAAAACCGAGGATGGATAAATCAGGCAGAGTTCCATGTAAGATTTCATGAGGTGATTTCCAATTTAACACCCTACTAGGCCACCTATTTAACAGAAAGGTAGCTGTGAGAATGGATTCTCCCAAAAAACCTTTGGCAGGTTGGAATGAAACATGAGAGCACGAGCAATCTCAAGCAATGTTCTATGTCTTCGTTCAACCACCCCATTTTGTTGGGGTGTGTACGGACAGCTACGTTGGTGATCAATACCAAGTATATAAAAGAGAGTTTGGCATTGTAAGTTTACAAATTCAGAACCATTGTCAATTCTGATTTTTTTTAACAGATTTACCAAACTGTGTATGGACTAGATTGAGGAATGTAGAGAGTAATTGATGCACTGATTCTTTAGAATGAAACAAGAAGGTCCAAGTGCAGCGGCTTTTGACATCAACTATAGTGAGAAAGTAGTGGCAATTGTTAAAAGAAGCCATTTTATAGGATCCCCAGACGCCAGCATGGATTAAATCAAAACAATGAGCTGAAACACTTGATCTGTTTGGATAAGATAGACATGTTTGTTTAGATAGTGGACAAATTGAACAACTAAAGTTGGATTCGTTACTATTGTTCATGGATGGAGAGAACTTGAGATGATTTAGAATGTCAAAAGATGGATGGCCAAAATATGCAAACTGATTACATTGTAGGCACAAATAGTAGAGTTCTTTTTTAGACTTAATGTACAAGGCACATTACAAAATAAAGGTGACATAGTTATCACAAGTTGAATCAGTTGTGGATCAAAAGATATTGCGCAAAGGCCATATAGATCCCTCATAATGACCCTCACAGCTAGTATTCTACCAGTTCTAAGTTCCTGAAATACACAGAAAGAAGGAAGAAAGGTACAGGAGGTATTAGCTTGGATTGACATTTTTTCGACATATAAGAGATTATTTTTAAGTAGGAACATGTAGGTAGGATTTTAGTAGAAAAAGATTTAGAGAGCTAGATATCCCCATGGAAAATAACAGATTGAACGTTACCATCTGGTAACCACACAGGTGTAAAAGTTTTGAATGGGACAGGGTTCAAGATAATGTTTGGATCAATACACATGTGGTTTGTGACTCCCGTATCTATGATCCAGTCTGTTTTAACCAGAGTTTTGCACACGTTTGAATTTAAAAAATTGGATACTGAAGTACCTGCAAAATTCTCCATATGCGCCATGTTCACAGAGAATTTGTCATCTTGAGATTCAAACCCTTTTTCTTTTGTCAGATGATATAAATCTCGTTGCATCTGTCCTATCATTTCATATAGATGTACCACAGATTCAGATTTATAATCCAATGGGTGTGACACTCCAGCTCTCATTAGTTGAATCAGTTACTTGGTGCGCAACAATGTGTTGTTTCCCTTTCTGCTTTGGATATCCCCTCAATTGATAACAATTTTCTAGTACATGAACCTTCTTCCCACAATGACCACCACACTCTGGCCTTCCCTTCAGCTTGTAACATGCATCCACAGTGTGTCCAGGCCTTTTACAATGACTGCATTCAGTATTTCCTTTTTCGAACTTATCAGCGCGGTTTTTCTGAGTTTGTGCCAATTCTCTGCTCCAGCCTCCTATTTTAGCCATTAAGGCTGTACTAACATCATCCACTCCAACAACCATATTCAGACTAACTTGTCTGTGTTTCTCAGAAGTTATAACCATGTTGTAAACTTTATCTAACCATGGCAAAGGATCCAATCCAATAATGTGGCTTCTATCACGATCATAACTGTCATTCGGACCCATCAGGAATTCCATAACCCAATCTTCGTTCTCCCTTTGTTTCAGCAATGTTCCAACATCTCCTTCCATACAAGGCAACAGTCTTAATTGGTCATACTGGTCTCAGATTTGTTTTAACTTCCCATAATGCTCACCAACCGTGCATGTTCCTTGCCTCATCAATCCAACTATTCTTTTTAACTCAAATAGAAGTGGTAAGCTGGCAGTCCCAAACCTCCATCCATAGCTATCGAGAATCATGGATAAACATAAATTGACGCATGAGATCTGGTATCATTGATCCCTTAATCCAGGAGCACACAAGGCTATTTTCCCTTTTTCACTTCAAAAAAAGCTTGGTGTCCTCCTTGGGTTTCTCCAATGTTCCATCAACCAAACCAATCTTAAGCTTGGCTTCAAGCGCAGATTCCACCGCGCTCCTCCAGATTAAGTAGTTGGTTTCGTTGAGCAAGATGCTCACTATCTGCGTTTTGGGACTGTCAGAACCGTGGACTTGAAGTCGTTCTTCAAGAAAAGAGTTTGTTGCCATCTTTGTTTACACAAGCTCTGATACCATGTAGATTTTGGCCGTTACACTTCAATTTTCATACGGTTGAGTGTTCTGTAACCGTAATAACAGAATCAAATGAAAACAAATTCGTGCAAATCTCAAACAATCAGGTACAGTGAATAGTAGCCACGCGGCGTAAAATCCTCTTAAAAATTAGGATTGAATTCAACCAATCTGCACCTATTTATACAAACAATTTTCCTCTATTTCTTTACATAGTAAAAGCGTGAAACGTT
>JAOWBN010066390.1:0-20659 GCA_028565015.1 Pinguicula moranensis
GCTTAATCTGGTCTCCATAAATCGCGTGCAGCTTCCAATTTGAGAATAATATATTCCGAAAATAATAACTCATCATCAGACCGTTAGAATTTGATCTCCTTTTGTCAGCATATGTATTGAGAAGTATTATGTCACGTGATAAAATTTCAGTTCTATCAGAACACTTTTAGACCTTCGATCTCCAGTAATACTATGGTTGCGCAGTGCTGTAAATAGCAGGTCGTGACTAAACAAAAGCAATCTGTTCCAAAATCCATATCTCACGATCTGACCGTTAAAATCCAATATCCATTTAACACAAAAACTACCAATGAGTCTTTGAACTCCAGTTTATTTAGATCGACCCGACCATATTTGTACCTCTAATTGGAGGAAACCACAAAACTGCGCTTTGTTGTAATTTACATTGCATGGTTCAATTATTTTAAACCATGCAAGAATCCAAATTCGTCTTGGACCTCTAACATTCATATCAGTTATATAGCTCATAGACAAGGAAAGAAAGTGTGTAAATTGGTAAAGTCTACGTACGGACTTAAACATGCACACAAACAGTGGCATGAAAAATTTGACTATGTCATGATGTCTAATTGATGCAGGAGCATCCGAGCAATTCAAACAATCCGAGCATGAAAGTAATTATTTTTCTGATGCTACCTTGCTGGCCTAGTGGAACTATCACTAGATCTCGAGCTAAGAACCTCAAAGAGTCACTTGCGGGAGTGGTGGAAACTTGGTTAGCCACAGCTGATAGCTCAAGGGATGACCACTCGAAGTCCAATAAACCAAAAATGAACGTCATAGCTCAGCGAGGAGCTTGAATACAATGTCCAAGGGGTGCAACTAGCCCAAATGGCTACTTCCTTTACAATGGATCCACCCCTTTGCCAAAAGACACATTTCTTCCAAACGGTTGCAACCTTTTATGAATGGACCCACCTTTTCACCAAGGGGCGCACCTCTTCACCAAGAGTGACACCTCTTCACAAAGGGATGCACTTGTTTGCCAAGGGGCACATCCATTTATCAAGGGACATGTCGTTTAAATAAGTCGTATCTTTTCAAATAGATGCATCTCTAAGAAACAATGCATATGTTGACTTTTTGCCCCTTTCATTTTGATGCAACCCAAGTTGTACACAACCATTCAAGCCTAGAGGACGTCCAAGATATCCAAGATAAGCCCACTGGCGGAATGAAAGGTGGCGAGAATGGCCCTAAATGGTGTGATCCAATAAAACTCCCAAAAGGCCCAATCACCCGTGTAAGAGCCAAGAGATTCAAGGAGTCATTGAATTTAATGATCCATGAAGTTTGGGCTTGAAAATAGGAAAATGGACCATTTATGCTTAATGGGCCTCACGGCCCAATTGAGGAATTCTGGCCAATTACACTTTTCTAATTTTTGGCCCAATAATGAAGGCCCACCAAGGGGTGAACGTGTGCATTGAAGGAAGTCCAAGATATGATGGGAACAAAACATAATTGAGGATTATCCAATGATCCTTTTGGCTTATCCAAGACTCTTTAGATTAGCTTATTCATTAATTTGTATTTATCTAAACTAGGATGTTTCCCTTGTTTTTAGGAACCAAAAATTCGACCCCTCTCCTCTATATAAAGGGAGGCACGAGTTCAAAAAAGACAATTAGTTTTTTTATGCAATTTGGTGAGATTGGTATTCTCTCTTTGGTTTTCAAACCAATTTTCGACTCCTCTTTTCTTCATAGCTAAGTGGCGTCGATTCTTGAAGAACTTATCCTTGATTCTTGGTTAGCACAAGTTGCTTTCAGGGGATTATTTGGTGGCGTTCTTGGTTACATAAAACGTGACTTATCGTTGGTTGACACAAGTTGTCCTCAGGCGAAAGCACAACAAATTCGTCCCTTAGATCGTGCCCTTTGAATCACTAATTTGGTTTTGGGTTTTGCCACAAGTTTGGCAAGGACTCATATCAGTTGGTACACAACTCATCCAGTATTCTCGCTGATAGTGTGATCGTATCTTCTTCACTCAAAGACTGATTTTTCCTTCCCAGTTTCAAGTACTTGGCCACTGAATCTTCATACCAGGATGGCTCTTTGTCAAGATTTGTTACTATTGGCAGCAACTCAACATGCACTTTTAGATCGCACCTACTTGTGGCTTTGTTTCTCAAGTGTGTAGCATACACTGCTGGAGCAACATCTGGACATTGGAGTATCCACCAGGTATTTCATTCAAACATTCCAGCAAGAACCTCTTCCATTACAAATTGGGTGTGCTCGATTTTGCCATTACATTGCCGGGAAAGACTATGGTGACTCCAGTCTACTCCCTCCGCCATATTCCCCGTAGCCTTGCGCATATGGAAAAACAGTAATAATCTTTCTATCATGTGAATGTGCTTACAGAGTAAGATGCTCTCCATTTTTAGTCCTGATCATTGAAAATAACTGCTTGCAATGCCCTTTGATTTCAAATTGTACGGGTTTCATTCACATTCCAGATCCTCTCTCTTACATGCATCTGCAATAAATTGAGCAAGTCAGTTTAAAAAGCTATTAATTTGATTACAATGGACTTACAGATTATGCAAAGATTTTAATCCATAGTGTTTTGCTGAATTGCTGCATGCATAGAACTTGTACAAACATTATGTATCAAACATCAAAACACCTGATTTTGTAACAATCATTATGTTATGGTTTAAAACTCCATGCAACAAACTGGATTTTGTAACCAGTTTGTCAAATAGTAAGGGAAATTGTCTTGCCTTCTAGCTTTGATCCATAACCAAGTTATCCTTTGTATGTTTTGTACAATATAGAGAATATGGATGCTTGTTCCTCCATATAGATTTCCAAGCATCCCTATTTACCCTGCTTGGTTTACTAGCTTCAAATACTTCCAGAGTAGGGACTCGTGTGTCCTGAAGGTCAGTGTCCATTAACCATGCTCTGGTATCCTTCCATATGTGTACAAAAATATAACAATTAGTGAATACATGAGCTACTGATTAAGTGCCATCCCTACATAGTGTGCAAATCAGCTCATGATTTTTCGGGATAATATGCCTCTCTTGTAGCACTTGCTTCACTAGTACTGCGTTTTGTATTAGTTTCCATTCAAATATCATGATCTTTTTGGGGTGATACCATTCCAAGTTTCCTTTTTTTTTTTTTTTGGATTCTCTCACAGGGTAGACCTTAGTAGAAGATTTGCAGGGTACTGGTTTGGCATCCCACGTATGATGCCATAACTTGGATTGCATCCTGATGCATGTTGATTCCCAACAGGCTACTTTGGGAGAAGTTTATGTAGAGACCATAAGCTAGCTCAAAATTTTGCAAGATTGCATTGAACGTTGTTAGCTGTGTGTCATCTGCAAATTGCACATGTGTTAGCTGTACTTGGTCTCTACCTATCTTCAGACCACCAAATAGTTATAACTCAGTAGTTTTTATGATTATATTGGATAAACCTTCTGCATCAATTAAGTAAAGCAAATGGGAGAGCAAATCTCCCTTCCTCAGTCCTATTTTAGGGTAGAATTCATGGGTGGGGATACCATTAATGAGAACTGAGGCAAATGCTGATTACAGTAGCTCCTTAATCAACCATAACCAAAATGGGGGAAAGCCCATGTGCCTCATCACATCCTGCAAATAAGTCCATGTTATTGTGTCATAAGCTTTTTCTAAATCAACTTTGATGATGATAGCTTGCTTCTTCAATTTATTTATCTCATCTACAGCCTCATTAGCTATCATTACCCCATCCAATAATTTCTTGCCTCTGATAAATGCCATTTGAGTAGGGGGGATGATCTCTAACATGAAATAGGTGAGCCTGTTTGCTAAGACCTTTGCAACAATCTTTGGAATGACTCCAATTAGTGTGATAGGCCTATAATCCTGGGCATGCATTGGCAAGTTGATGTTTTCCAGTAGAACAATGTGAGCTGCATTGCTTCCCTGTGCCGGTTTACCATTTTATAAAACCCCTTAAAAAAACTGACATATGCCAGGCTTCATTAATGCAACAAAGTGTTTAATGAAGATCAAGTTCAACATTAACACTTGTCCCCATGGCCTCCTCTATGGCTACCTTTTTATCTAGCTGTTGAGAGTCCAAATTCACTATTACCTGAGTATCTTCTATTTGTGATTCCATTGCCTTTGCGGCAGAAATTTGTGTTTATGGGATTACCTTCACCACACTTGGGAGCTGTATTACTTTATTTTTAACTAGCCACCAGTACAATCTGGTAGGCATCCACCTTGTGACCAGGGTCTTAGATACTGGATCGGTGTTAGTCACATTTAAAGTTGGGTTGTTGTGTGACTTTGACTTTAATGAGTGATGGATAGCTAATAGTATAGACGCCAAGAGGTCTTCCATTTCACAGTCAAGCATTGCCTTCTCTTTTTCAGCATTCCCACATTCCATGCCATCAAAAGAGCCATTTTGTGAATATATGCTAGTATTGCTATCAAATTCAATATCCATCTCATCATAAAATAAACTATGTTTAAAACGTTCCTTTCCAACTTCTACATTGTGCAGGACAAGACTGTATCCATCTATGACAACATTTAGTGTATGAGGTATCACAGTACCCCTGTCACTTTGGATGAGCAATTGAGCAACATCAAGATAACAGTGTTGGATAGTGCACTTATCCAACAACCTCTTGATCCTTACCCCACTTGAATGCCTTGTTCTTCCCAATGACCATGGTCAATAGTGCTACAGGTACTGAAATCCTTCATAAAACGCCGATAGAAACTAACAAGACCATGGAAGCTTCTAACTTGGCTCATGATGGTTGGGGCTGGCCATTCCTTGATGGTTCAGACCTTCTCCTCGTCCTCTTGTATCCCTGAGCCCCTACAATAAAACCAAGAAACACAACTTTGTCCGTGCAAAAGGTATACTTCTTGTAGTTAGCATATAGTTTCTCAGTTCTCAATACCACAAGTACTTCCTCAATGTGTGCAATGTGATCGTGTAGTGTCTTACTATAAATTAGAATGTCATCAAAATAGACTACTACAATGTTCCCTAGGAATGCACATAGTACATGGTTGATCAATCGCATAAATGTACTAGGAGTATTGGATACACCAAATGGCATGATTAGCCATTCATATACACCATATTTGTTCTTGAAGGCAGCCTTTCATTTGTTCCTTTCTTTCATCCTAATATGATGACACCCACTTTTAAAGTCAATTTTAGAAAACACACAAGCACCTTTTAACTCTTCTAGCATATCATCAAGTCGAGGAGTTGGGTGTTGGTATTTTACTATGATATTGTTAATGGCTTGAAAGTCAATGCACATCCTCCATGTACCGTCCTTCTTGGGCACCAAAAGTGTCATCACGGTGCATGGGTTAAGTCTCTCCCGAACTTTCCCCTTGGCCATTAAGTCCTCAACCTGCCGCTGGATTTCCTTGGTCTCCTCCGGAGTACTATGGTAGGCAAGCTTGTTCGGGAGGGTAGCTTTAGGTACTAGATCGATCTGATGCTCTATTCCTCAAATTAGGGGTAACCCTATTGGTATCTCCTCTGAGAACACATCCTAAAAATCATGCAAAAGTGAATGGAAGGTGCTCGGTAAAGAATCGACACTAAGGTTAGTAGCAAGGATTTCTTTATAACAAAGAACTACAAAAGCTTTGCTGGCAACTAAGGCTTCTTTCCACCCACTCTTATATGCTACCAAACTTTTTTTTTAATATCCCCTCGGTTCTCTTGCCACTCCCTTTCAAATATCCTTTTCATTCTTTTTTTTCTTTTCCCTCAAACTCTCCAACTCTCTCTTTTCATTCTCGGATTCTTTTTTTTTTTTTAGCTCATCTAATTATCAAAATTTTTGCTTGGGGTAAGGGTATAAGTGCGGTTGTCTTGCCATGATATGTAAATGAATACCTATTGGTACGTTCATCGTGCATGGGTTTTATGTCAAACTGCCATGGCCTCCAGAGTAGAATGTCGCACGCGTCCATAGGAACTACATCATATAAAATGTAATTTTCATACTCCCCAATGGTGATAGGAAGCAAAACTTGCTTGTTCACTCCGATCTCTCCGTAATCATTCAACCATTGTAATTTGTACGACTTAGGATGTTTGGTAGTGTCTAGGCCAAGATTTTCCACCATATATGCATTGGTGACGTTCGCACAACTCCCCTGTCCATGATAATGCTGCAAACCTTTCCTAGCACATGGTACCTTGTATGGAACAAGTTCTCTCTTTGGATTTGGTCCTCCTCCTTGGTTTGTGTGCTAAGGACTCAATGGGTCACCAATAGATCGCCATTAGTACCTCCTTGCTCCTTCACTTGGACAGTGCCATCTCATTCGGTTTCTTCCACAACTTCATCCCCGTTTTCGTATCCACCTTTGTGCGTTCAACACCATGGTTCATTTGTTGGTGCATTGGCTTGCTATGTGACCATCTCTTTGGCACCTAAAATATTTGATATCATGATTTCTTGAGGTGGTAGAGGCACTGGAGGTACCTCCGTTGGTCACGGGTTTTGGCTTGTACTCCTTGGATGTTTTGGCTTTGAAGGTCTCGGACTTGGTTTTAACCCATTTGGACGTGCCCGTCCTCCATGAGCTATATGTGATGGTGTTCCTTCGCATAGTCTTTCTCTTTAGTTAATCCTCTATCTTGATGGCTTGGTAGAGCATGTCCGTGACCTCTACGTAGTGCTGAAGCTCGATCAAGTCCACTATCTCTCGGTTGAGTCCATGAAGTAACATAGCCATGGTGGCTTCTCGGTCTTCCTCTACATTGGCTCGTATCATTGCAATCTCCATCTTCTTGTAATAGTCCTCAACACTCTATGCTCCTTCCTTTAGCCCCTGCGATTTTTGATACAAGCTACGGTAATAATGGTTAGGTACAAATCGCTTTTGCATCAAGGCCTTTATTTCGTCCCATGTCTAGACCGTGGCTTCTCCATACCTCCTTCGAGTTGTAATCTCTTGATCCCACCAAATAATGGCATACTTGGTGAACTCCATGGCTGCAAGCTTCACTTTCTTTCTCTCAGTGTACTCATAGCACCCAAAAACCATTTATACCTTTGTCTCCCACTCGGGATATACCTTAGGATCTCTTTTGCCCTAAAACGTAGGCATCTTCACTGTGACATTTCCAAGGTCATGGTCTCGGTTACTTCTGAGTGGATCAGGGTATGCTTGTCTAGGTGGTTCTTGCCTTGGACCTCAATGTGGGTAACTAAGATTTCCTCAGCCCTGTGGCTTGTAGAGCTCTTCCTCCTCATCAAGCCAATCATCTGTACCTTCTTGGACTCAGTTGTGGGCAGCTTGTGGTTGTTCTTGAGGCATCCGTTCCTCCATTCTTTATGCCTGCTCTTGCGTGGCTTCAACCAACTCTATTAGCCGAGTCATTTGCCACCTAAGGGCCTCCATCATTCATCCTTGGTCCATGGGTTGGGCCTCATTCTCCATGTCTTCAGGTGGATTGTGAGTCGCCATGGTACCTGCACAAAATTTTTTTAATAGAAAAGATGTTCCTCTTCACTCGCTCACATGTATCACTAAACAAGGTTAAAACTCTCATATTTTCCACTAAACCTTGGCTATTTTCATTCTATTGACCTAACCAATCAGCCTTTTCCCTCTTACGTTCTCCATTGTACCTTTACTTAACTCCTTACAACTCAATGTTTCACTACGCAAGTCGGACATCGATTCACAAGCACCAGAGCTCGTGCTATGATGATTAAGATTCCTCGAGTCACGCATATCTATTACTCAACAAGAAAATTTCAAAGACTTTCGGGAAATTCCTAACTACAAGAGTTCTCTTGCTGATTTGCACATTTTTTTTCCCTTTTATTTTGTTGTCAAATGGAGATTCAAATTTTGTAGCCTTCCTTTCCATTTTTTTGGATAGTTTGGGCTAGATCTCCTGGCAATTTGTCCTGACTAAATGAATTCCTTCTTTTTTGAACGAACCAAATCAACAAGGTTTATAAATGCATTTAAAGGATAGATCTACTACAATAGGTGTTAACTCGTCAACTATATTGAGCTGGAAACTAACACCATCAATAGTAGCCGAAGTTTGCTCAATCCTGAAAGGTAGATGTCTTGCCCTTCCATTCTATGTGCATGGGTATGCAAGGAACGGACCCAGGGGTTTCGTTAATTGGGCCTTCGTCCAAGTGGGCCTCTTTAAGTGGGTAGATTAGGGAAATGAAATGGGCTCATCCATGTTGAGTTAAAACAGCTCCCTCTCAGTGGTAGAGGCTTAGGCCCTAAAATCTTGAATCAACAAAGCAAGTCCTTCCTTGAGCTTTCTTATTCTAGCTCGGGTGATTGGTCCCTCAGGCAACCCAATGAATCTTTGGTCCCTCGGGCAACCCAATGAGTCCAATTGTCTCAAACTCATGAAGTAGCCAATAAAACAACATCGAGCATTTGGTTAAACTAAACTTGGTCAATCATCTACATCGCCAAAAAACCTCGAAAAAATATTGGTACTCAAAGGGGGATTCCAAAGCATGATTTCTCGTACCTCTCTTAGAGTTTGTGTTGTAGATGCATGGTACTTTCACAGTGGGTGCTCTCGATATATGACTGAATGTCGTGACAGTTTGAACAACTCCCGAAAATGGAGTACCAGACTAGTAACTTTTGGAGGAGGTCAGAAGAGTCAAATAATCGGAGCAGGGGACTACAAGTTGTCAATGGATAGGTCATTCACGAATGTGTTGTGTGTGGATGGTCTGAAGGAAAATCTCATCAACATTAACCAATTGTGTGATCAAGACATTGAAGTTTGTTTTAACAAGAAGGATTGCTTAGTGGTTAACCACAACAGACAAGTAGTACTGAATGGCAAAGGTCTCCTGATAATTGTTGCGTACTTAAATGTCCAATATTTTTCTACAGGCGAGAGTAGATGAAGATGTAGTGTGGCACAAGAAGCTAGGGCACATCAATTAATGTAGTGTTTTATGGAGAAGGAAAGTTTTGGGGGCGAGTTTGGGTATCTCGCAAGTCTTCTCCTTGTGAAAAGATTTGGCTGGTACAAAAAGAGATGCATGTAAGGTTTGAGCCGCACCACTGGATCCAAAGCAAATCTTCATATGTGAGTTGAGCATCCTGCAGAAGTTGTCACTTGGTGTGATGGATTACTTCAAAGAACAACAAGCACGTTGGAAGAATCAGATTGACAAAGCAGCATGAGGTAGGAATCACGTCGACTTGATTATTGTCAATTGTTCAACACGAATCTAGTTGAGTCATGCACTATTGTACGGGGTGGGTAGAACCTCCTTGCTGTAGGGATTAGACATGAGTAAGAATAATTCATTATGTGTGGGTGAATTGAGTAGACTTGTATGATCAACAACATTTTCCAATATTAAAATATCTTATATTGGGCTAGGCCCCGATGAATAGGCAGTTGAGACAAAACTGCGTAATCATCTTAGGTGTATTTACTTTTTGTCTCTCTCAGTTTAGTTTGTGTAATAACATTTGTAAGGATAGATCTATAAACAATAACATACTTTTGATAAGTCTCTTAATTTTTTATGTTAAATTATTTGGTGCCACTGTGGGGCTTCATGTGGAATCTACCATAAGCTAAAAAAAAAAACTTTTTTTTTTCTTTTTTACCACAAATATTATGGCAAATCTCAAAAATATTTCCAACGACTGACAACAAATTCACCACAATCCATAGAAGAGCATCCGCCTCGGGAGATGAGAATCGGTTAGAAGAGCACCCACGTGGCACGGGACAAAGGAAAATGACCAGTAAGCCTTCCCATAGTAATCATGATCAACATGTGAACCCGAGAAAGATGACCCCTCAAATCGAGCAAATATTGGAGGTATGGAGCAAAAGAATTCTAGAAATGGTCCACCTACAAACTAAGGGATTAGATACCACATGAAATTAGCCTCTAAAATGGAAGGACAACAAGAGTCGCCCGTTGTCTATCGAAATAAGGAGATCTATTTTGGATATACCATTTCCAAAATTACCATCTAACCAAGGAGAAGGCAATTCAAAATTCCACGTCAACAATTATGAAATATCCATAGATACGTTGAGAGTTCTCGAATGTTTGCCACCACCGTCTTTGGGTCAACGCTGAAATGGTTTATTTCGCTCCCAGATTTATCTATAGTATCATTTGAAGATTTTACCAATAAATTCATAAAGCGGTTCTCAAATCAACAATGAATTACCACGTATGTCGTTTACCTCCGAACCGTGACTCAAGAACCAGATGAATCAAATATAGCATTCTTGGAAAGAAACAAAGATAAAAATACATTTCCTCACTTTCGCCAATACAACAAGGGAGGGAAATAACCGATACAACTTCAATTTGGAGAATACGGAAAGGATATGGTACCCAACTACTAACAACCTTACTGCAAATATTACCAACGAACAAGGCATAACACGAAGACCTGTACAAGTCTGTGTACGTAAAGTGATGCATTAATTAGAGGAGTGAAATTCAATTCGAGACAACACAACCTACCCTGATGATTCAACACTGTTCCACCCAGCAAGCTAGACTACTTATACCTACCATCAGGCCCCAGCCAATGAAACACCCATCCCCATTTTTAGAAAATCCACGAAACAACATCCACATGATATCCTGAGGATTTGAACCAAAGGACGCAAGCCATGTCATAAGGGTACAACGGAAGAGACTAAGACATAGTATCTTAGTAAGAGTGGTCCCTTATCAAGAGAATAGAGGTCATTTAAACATACAATTTGATAAATCAAATCGACACGACACCTCATACCAAATATTGCCCGATGGTGATCAAAGCCTTAGTCGGAGTGTAGATCTATTAGGACGCACCTAATAGCTAAATTAGATATGAACGAATTATACCTTTTATATAGAAGCGTATAGAACCGTAATGTTCCAATTGGTTATATCACAAACACAGAGCATGAGTCTATCAGAGTCTCCTCATAATCCACATACTCAGATCTCCACCTTCAAAGATGATAAGACAACAATTTGATAGAAATTGTATATATGTTTATGGGTCTCAAGAATAAGAAAATTGGAGTAAGTAAATAGGCGTACTGAATGCTCTATTTATAGGGAGGGATTCAAGTTTAATAATCAACGTATAATTACATAATTGACCCTACACTTAATTAGGTAGTAGAATCCTACTCTAATTAGAATTCTTAATACTAGATAATGAATAAATTATTACCATAATTAATTCAAATTAAACATATTTAAATATTTTGTCTAATAGCTCCCACTCGCCTACATAAGTCGTATTACCAAATACAATTTTCAAAATCTCTCAACACTTCATACGAGAAATGAGTCGTGCAACCATAAAGTAACTAGTAGTGTTGTATTAAGTCATCATCTAACTAACATGACACTTTCTAAGCGATGATACCCCAAATCCTCTCCACATCACCGACAACTATGTATCCCTTTAAGCTATAAAATATTTGATTACATACTTAATGTAACCGCCTGGACAAATCTGGTGAAGATAGACAGATTGCTCATTAGACACTGATGATCATCTATATCAATTCAATTGCTTTCCTAGTATAGTGCGCTTGACTATATAGATCATATCCTTGGATGACATACCAAAGTAGCATCATCGAGCCTCAACTTCAAGTCATAGATCTAGGTCAAAGAGTAACATCTAAGTGGATAAACGTATGTTCATGTGATCACACTATGACAATCAACGGATTCTTTTATCATTTTTACAACGATCGTTCTGTAGAACACACGGTATAATATGTGTGTTATGGCATGACTCCGACTTAGACGGGCATGTCACTTACTTATGCTATGCGAATTGTAACCATTGATAAATATACTTAGTTTTTATCCTGTGCATTCGACTTTAAAGCTTTAATGTAAAAACATAGACACTTCACATCCGATTCTCTTAGAATCTCATTTTAGACATACTGAGCGACTATCCAATATATTTATCAATCTCATCCTTCATGCTACACAATCATAAGGGTGACCCATATGATAGAGCCAATCATTAAGCTTTTTGTGATATTTGTTGTGCTTTATTAATTTTTTTTTTTTTGCTAAGCCAAAATCAATATAATATAAAAAGTATGTACAAGGAGTGAATCGCGAGACGACAAACCCCAAAAATCAAACAAAACAACAACAAACAAATAGGAAAACGTAAGCCGACTGACATCAGACATCAGATATATACTTCTGGACAAGGTGGGTTTGCAATAGTGATCAACTAGCTCTCATCTATGCAAGTTGCCATGTAAATGACGACAAGGGTCTTAACCCTGTTAAAAACCGCAACTTTGCCTGGCTACCTTCTAGCATCAAGGTCATAAGATTGTCCACTAGCTCTGCGAGAGACTAATGCAGCATTGATCTATTGACCTTAGATTATACAGGCAACCATAAATATGGTTACAGGAGTCTTTATTGTGGTCGTCAACAAAGCTCAACCTGTACACCTTATAGCATCATCGCCATTTGATATTGTAGGATATGAGGGTCAATTTCAAAAATTTCGAACGTGTTCACATTCGAACCAAACAAAAAATTGAACCCTAAATCTGTTAAATTCATGCTCATGATTAAGGATTAGCCACACATACCTTGTTTCTTCCGTAGAACAGACAAAACCCGAGCAAAACCTCAAACGATCCATGAAGATTTCGTTCACAAAAATCCCAAACTAGGCGACTCTCTACCCGGAGCACTACCCGACAACCTAAAGGGTCTTCTAGACTCGATTTCCAGCAAAGTTCATGGCAACAACACGGAAGGAATAAAGCATCGCATTTCTTCTCTCAGTCAAAAGTTACGGGAAGACGAAAAATGTGAATTGCATGTCTTCTCTTCTCGACTGACTAACGAGTTTTTACTTCTCATTTGGGCTCAAAGCCCATATGAGATTTGAAGTGATTTGGTTTAATCCCATTTAGTCCAATTACAAAATAACTACTTGGGTTTAATCCCATTTAGTCCAATTACATTAAATTACAATTTAATTGATTTCGAGTCTCACTGAAACCCAATTAGCTCTCGTCCGTGAAATTTGCCAATTATGTCCCACATAATTAATTATTAATTCTTCAATTTGCTAGATAGAGCGATATAGTAGGATCCATATCTAAATCGGTAATAAATTAATCTCATTAATTTATAAATCATAAGCAGCATCTAGCAATGTATTATGATCCAATTTAGTATAGATAAATCATGATCCTTTAATCTCATTTAGTATTAATTCTTTTGCCACTTAATATCAATAATTAATGTCAAGCGCAGGAATGTGTTATCCTTGACCATTAATTACTTTCTTGATATTTCAGTATATAATTGTTAATATGTGACTATTCCATAATCACAAATGCATGTGTAACAATTATTACTGCATTAAGGGGCTTAGTGATATTAATAATCTCATCCAAAATGCGATGGACAAAAGTATCATCTTGATATTCCATAACTTCAGCATAAATCATGCATATTAGAAAAACTTACCTTTATAACCATTAGGTCAAAAAAGGTATTTGATAAACTCACGTAATACACATTCATCGTCCTGAATTATGAATATCTCAGATAATTGAATTAGTACTATATCACTTTGCTGATGACACAAACACAATCCATCCAGCGAGTCAATATAGGTCAAGTCCAATATTCATGTACCCCATACACTCATATTTCATGTGATTAAATAGATACCTCGTATCAATCATCTGTGAAACATGATCATGCATTAATCCACATGTTAGTCGATATAAGCATCAAGTTGTTCCTTTGCTAATGACTTTAAGACTATGGGCTAATTTAGAGTGTTGATTCAATTATGGAGTTTTAAAATTCGAGTCATCAACCTAAATGATCCATAATATATATATATATATATATATATATATATATAACTCAAGGAACAAAATGATTTACATAATTCATTATGCATAAAACTAACAAGCGCCCGATTGGTGCTCTAGGTCACTAACTAACAAATTGCTCCCTTCCCTATTCACTTCATAAATATCAAGCTCTCGGATGTGCTCAGTTTTACAAATACTCGATAATGCTCAACTGTGCAGTAGTGTCTATCATCACATGCCAAATGCCGAACACCTGATCACCATATTAGTGCTACTGCAGTGGTCCCTTCTTCTCTAAGACCATCAATCTGAAACACCATTTTGATTGTCCCTAGACACACACCAGACCCCATTTTCTATATAGTCCTGTGTGTTTCTCTTCTATGATTCTGCTGGCAGTATTTACAGGAGTGCAAATCCCCCTTATCCGAAGCACATAATTGTACCGCCATGAAGCAAGGAAATAAAACAAGATCATAACAATTCCACCTCGCATACACGAGGGTATTGCACAAATGAAAGAAAACATCAATTTAATTTCATAATCAATTGTTACAAAAACATGTCCTTGTCATTTACAAAATATGATCAAACCCTCTATAATCCTAAACTCATGACAGGAGTTTTAAACAATTCCTAGGAATGGGTTCGGTCATTTGATTAGCGATCATCTTGTCGGTAGGAATGTACTTCATATTTATTTCTACTTTGTTAACGTCTCAAATAAAGTGATAGCGTCTCTGAATGTGCTTTGTCTTCCTATGAAATTTGATATCCTTGGCAAATTGAATAGTTGTAGTATTGTCACAGTTCAGCTCTACAGGATCATCAGGCCTCGAAGTTAAACCAAGGTACTGTAGGAAGCTTTTGAGCCATAGTGCCTCTTGCATGGCTACGCTGCACGCGACATATTATGCTTTCATAGTTGACAAAGTGATGCATTCTTGCTTCTTGCTGCACCAAGGCATAGGCCTTCCACCTAGGATGAAAGCATATCTAGAGGTTGACTTGGACTCGTCCAGGTCGCCTTCCGAATCAGCATTCATGAATTAATTTAGACACAGGCCTCCCCCTTGATAACATAGGATTAGATCGACTGTTCCACGAATTTAACCAAAAAATCCTATTTACTTCTTGCCAATGAGCAGGTCCTGTGTTTCTTTGGTAATGTCTCACCAACCCAAGTACAAAGCAGATGTCAGACCAAGTTTCTTTGGTAATGGCTCATTTCTTTCTTTTCCTTATTTGTTTTTCGGCTTTGATTGAGGCTTAGTGTCATACCCTTATCAATAGAGGTGTCAAAGGATTTAGAGTAATGCATCTTGAATTGATCTTGATTTGATTTATATATGCCTATTGGGACAAACCCAACATTCTCTTAGATTGATTTCTACATATCTCTACGCCTAGGACATATCTAGCTTTACCCATATCCGTCATCTCGAAGACAGAGAATGACCACTGTTTGGTGGCGTTGATCATTCCCATGTTGTTTCCAGCCAATAGTATGTCGTCGACATATAAGGAGAGAAACATGATTCCTTTATCTGTCTTTAGGACATACACGCATTGATCTTCATCTATCATGGTAAAGTCATACGAAGTAATGGCCTTATGAAACCTAAAGTAGTACAATCTAGAAGACTATTTAAGTCCATATATAGATCTTTTAAGATGACATACCTTGTCATCTTGACCTATCGAGATGAACCCAACAAGTTGATCCATGTAGATCTCTTCCTCAAGTGTTCTATTCAGGAATGCAATCTTTACTTCCATTTGGAATAGTTTGAGATCCAAATGGGCAACCAGGACTAGAACTAGAACTAGGTGAATAGAGGTAATCCTCACAACAAGAGGAAATGTCTATTCATAGTCTATACCTTCGATTTGGGTAAAACCTTTCGTCGTGAGTCGGGCTTTGAACTTTTTGATTGATCCATCCGCACCGTGCTTAACCTTATACCCACTTGCATACAATCGGTTTTTGGCAATGTGGTAGATCAACAAGTTCTCAAACCTAATTTGTTTGCATCGAGTCTATTTTCATCCTTCATGGCACTTAACCATTTTTTTCTCTATATGGTAAGTGCATAGCCAAGTTATAAGAGGTGTGCTCTTCTACTTCCAAAGGAGCAAAAGAATATGTTTTCCTCGATCTAAAAGTATTGTCGAGGAATTCTTACGCATTCACTCTTTCGGATAACAGGATCTTCTACTAGTCTTGTTGAGAGTCTGCTACCACTAGCCCTTTGGTTCATGGGGCTGATGGTGTGAGATGTGCCGATTCCACTAACCCTATGGTTAGTGGGGCTAGTTGTCACATCGTCATTAACTAAATTTTGAGAAATAATCACGTTTCTAGACATAAAATTATGAGAACTTACCTCTCTTTCTTGTTGATCCTCATTTTTGTTGGGCATGAAGTGTGGAGGACTTACCTCTCTTTCATGTTGGCCATCATGTGGCAAGTTCCCATATTGAATAGGTAGGATTGCACTATCCTGGGTGGTTTGGTGAAACATATCCTCCCCCACCAAGAAATAGTGACAAGTCGTGTTGTAACTCATACAACCGACCATCCTATTTTATTACTCTGATAGTTGGGAACTGATCCTCTAGGTATTCAACATAGCGACTCTCAATTTAAGTCATACCCTCCTTCGGGTGTTCACCAAACAATACATATTCTTTTGAATATTTGGGGTATCTATAGACACCCTCATTGTTTCTCTTGGACCTAGTTTTTCATGTTGATGGGTTGGGTTGTGCACATAGTCCGCCGAACCCCATGGTTGCATATGGTCCAATATTGACTTCCTTCCATTTCATACTCATATGAAGTGGTGGGCACACTCTTGCTTGGTACTCTAGTGAGGATGTATGTTGTCGTCAGCAACGCATCTCCCCAAAGTTAGTGGATAGGTTGGCTTGCACCATCATAGACCAAATCATATCAAGTAGGGTGCGATTCATAAGTTCGCAACACCATTTTGCTGTGGGTATAAGGAATGATAAGTTGCCTTATTATGCTCTTTTCATCACGTCAGCTTGAAGAATCTTAACTCTTTTGTCCAACTGGTTCTCTATTTCTGTTACGTAGCATTTGAATACATTAAGTGATTCGTGGCGATGAGACAATAGATACATGTATCCGAAATGCGAGTAGTCATCTATGAATATGAAATAAGAAGCCCCATGTCATGCTTTGACACTGACGGGTCCGCAAATGTCGGAATGAATTAAGTCCAATGGACTTGAGGCTCGAGAAACTTTATCGAAAGGCTTCTTGCTAGCCTTGCCAGATAAGAAAGGTTCACACAGAGGCAATTTAGCCTTAGTGAGTTGGGTTAAGAGACCGTACTTAGCAAGTCTATTTAACCTATCTTGGCCAATGTGACTAAGTCTAGCATGCCATTTAACAGATTTAGAAGTTGTCATTTTTGGAGACTAAGGCAAGGGATGAATTAATAGAATCGTTATAAATATCATCCCAATAAAAAATGCAAAAATCATGTTTGTATGAACCGTGACCAAACATATTGTCACCGTACTTAATTTTCAATCCACTAGGATGAAATTAAAAGAAAAACCTAATTTTAGCAAAGAAACAACTGAAACTAAACAACAATGGACTCACGTCATATAGATTGTATCGTGTAACGGCAATGTGTTACAACTACGAAGCTAGAGTTTGTAGGTACCAATACCGATGATATCCTATTCATTGCCATTGCTCATGGTTATGCTTCGTGTTTTGGCGCTACAATGATGAAACTCAACAAATCTAGCATGGTCATTTACTAGTACTGGGATGCTCCTGAATCAACAATCCATTTACTAAAGGAGTTAGCAACTAATGCATGGGAGAAAATGCATTGGAGTTATTTGGAGAGTAAGGTATCTTTTTAGAGATCGCAGAGCATGGTACTCATGAAGGAGAGGTGTTCAATTGCAGGTCGACTCAAATCAATATTGTACTAAAGTAAATTCAGGTGTAAAGCACGGAGCCTCGTAGCTGATGTTTGGCCGTATTTCTCCTTGAGTTTGTCCATATGGACTTCGCTGTGGCCTCCACATCGTACGTGCCAATCAGATCATTATGAATGCAGTACAATACAACATAACACGCACTGCGATCCTTCTTGGCCCATACTTTGTAGGTTGGTAAGGTTTTTCCGAGTTCATTCATGGTTAAATGCTCAAGAACGTCTCTCTCATGCAAGAGATAATGAATCTTCCTGGACGAGATGTCATAATTCAATCCAGTAAACTTATCACTGGAAGAGAGTCGTTTATCAGACTAGGAGGTGTCATTTCTGCAAATTTATTTTAAGGGCATTTGGCACAATTTTAAAATTAGATTTTTTGCTAGAAATTTTGGATTATGTTATACGCTTGAAAATTTTGCTAGGCTCATAATCATCACGTCCTTCATAATCAAACATTTCTAGGAAAAATATAACTTTAACGTATTGAAACAAATTCAAACAAAAATACATAGTAACACATACAAGAAAATGGATTGGCACATGTAGTTGTTAATTGTAACAATTTGGTTGTTATGGCTGTAGAGCATTTTTGGTTTAATTTTAATTTGTTCTAACAAAAATAATTGGCACAAAAAAATTGTTAACATATAACAATTTGATTATATTTTAACACATAGTTAAAACAAACTTTTTTGACACTATCAAAAGAATTTCAATTGGTTCATAGGTGATCGTTAACGATTCGGTAAGTACCTAGGTAGCTGATTTCGTACTATAATTCTATTTTTTAATAGGAAACTTTGTGACCCCGCCAAAAATGTTGACTTTTCACGAGGAATAGTAGTACTATCTAGATAGCCCTCACGAGCACGATTTTTTTTCTTGGGTAAGCCGAAATTCATTTATAAAGAAATATGTACAAGAATTATAAGGATACAAGGTATATATACTCCTAACTAGGTGACTGCCAGCTAGAAACTTTGTAATGAACTGTGTATCTTCACGAGCACGATTAATGGAGATTTCTTTTGAAATTCAAAATAATTATGGTAATATAATTTTAATTACTATAATTTGATTATTACCACAAAGTTAATAATTATTTGTTCATTAATTTTATTTGTTATAAATATATTATCTAATAATATTAATTCTTAATTCGCATACTTGGAATTGAAATTGCACTAAGCGTATTATTTTAATAGTTAAAATAAATATGAACAAATCATACCTTTAATGTGGAGTAAGTAAATAGACGTATTGAAAGCCACTATTTATAAAGAGAGATTAAGGTTTAGTAATTAACGTATAATTATATAATTGACTCTAAACCTAATTAGATAGTACATTTTTGCTTTAATTAAAATTCTTAATATTAAGTAATCAATAAATAATTATAATAATTAATTCAATTAAACATATATACATATTTTGTCTACCAGGCTTATTAATGAAACATCCATCCCCTTTTTTAGAAAATCCACGAAACAACATCCACAGATATCCAGAGGATTTGAGCCAAAGGAGGCAAGCCATGTCACAAGGGTACAACGGGAGAGACTAAGAGATAGTAGCTTCGTAAGAGTGGTACTACGGGCATCAAGAGAATAGAGGTCATTTGAACATATAATTCGATGAATCAGATCGACACACCATCTCATACCAATTATTTCCTGATGGTGATCAAGGCCTTAGTGAGAGGATGGGATGTAAAAATAAGTCTAATCAATAAATGAATGTTCTACCGACATCAACACGTTGTAGGTACTAAGGAAGCTAGATATTACTGATCTGAGAGACGCTGGACACCCTTAAAGGGCTTCGGAGGTAGGGAAATTCGTGCAGGCACTATCATACTTCCCACTAGAGACATCCAAAATGGCCCGCGGCCCGGAACCGGCCCGGCGGGTCGCGGGCCACCCGCCACTGGCGGGCCGTGCCCGGGTCGCATAAAATGCGACCCTCAGCCCGGCGGGTCCGGACTTTTCTGGACCCGCCGAGACGGCCTGGCGGTTAACCCAGCCGGGCCCGTCTTTTAACAATAATAAATTCCAAAAAGTCGTCGGACCCGGTGGGTCAATTTTTTTAAAATTTTTTTTCGCTCCGACCCGGCGGGCCAACTTGCCGGGATAGTACCTTTTCTGGCGGGCGGCCCGCAACCCGCCGGCTCGGAGCGGAAAATCCATGCATTTAAAAAAAAAATTAAAAAAATATATAACATTAATATTTTTTTTATTTAAATTCTACCCAACTACCCAAGTTGACCACAAAACCTATTTATAAGGCAAGTCAGCCAGCATTATGTTTCCACAAGAAATGTGGGACAAGAAATACATTTGGAAAGTGAAATACAATTAATTTATAAAAGTTAATAAATTTATGATTTATTCAAAGTTTATATAAAAATTTAAATTTAATTAACTTTCTAACCTTAAACCCTAACCTCTAAATTCTAACCCTAAATCCTAACCCTAAACCCTAACCCTAACCCAAAATTTAAAAATTATGATTTTTTTTTTTATATATAAACGATTACTTCTATATAAATTTATAACTTTTATATAAACTTATAACTTTTATATAAAATATAACTTTTATATAAGCTTATAACTTTTATATAAACTTATAAGTTATAACTATTATATAAACTTATAACGTATAACTTTTATATAAACTATAACTTTTATATAAACTTATAAATTTTATATAAACTTATAACTTTTATATAATCTTATAACTTTTATATAAACTATAACTTTTATATA
>JAOWBN010066500.1:416-20658 GCA_028565015.1 Pinguicula moranensis
TAATCGACTCAAGCGTAGTCCATTGGCCTCTAATGTTACCTTTCAATGCTCCAACTTAGCATTAACCTCCTCCTTTGCCTCTGCCACTAAAGCAATGTCATCTCCAAACAACATACATCATGGTACTTCATCTTGTATTTTTCAAGAGAGTATATCTATAATCACATTGAAAAGGAATGGACTCAATGTTAATCCTTGATGCAATCATATATCTACCGAAAAATACTCTATTTCTCCTACTGGAGTTTGCGCACTAGTCTTTGCGCCCTCATATATATCTTGTATAACCCTCACATACATCTACGGGACCTTAAACATTCCCAAATAATTTATCTTGGTATAGTATCATACGCCTTCTCTAGGTCTATAAAGACCATATGGAGACTACACTTACGTTCTCGGTATTTCTCCATCAATCGTCTCTGGAGATGGATTGCTTTTATTGTCGACCTCCCGGGCATAAAACCAAATTGGTTCTCCATCACTTGTACTTCCTTCCGCAATCTACGTTCAATAACTCTCTTCCACAATTTCATAGTGTGACTTAGGAGCTTAATACCCCGGTAATTAGTACATTATTCCACGTCCCCGACAATATTACAATATTTCTCCATTCCTCTAGCATCCTTCTTGTCTTTAGGATGATGTTAAAAAAACTCGTTAGCCATTGCACTCCTACTTCTCCTAGACACTTCATACCTCAATTGGTATATGATCCGTCCTCACCACTTTCGCCATTCTCATCTTGCTAAGGGCCCCCTTCACCTCTCTTGTCGTTAATCGTCTAACAAAGCAATTGGTTGTCGGTTGGTGCGCTGACTCCACACCCCCAAAGATGCTACCATAATCTTGCACCTCATTAAACAACTTATAAAAGTATCATTCCCACCTCTCTCTAATCTTCATCTCCGACAAAGGGTTTTTCCATCCTCATTCTTTATATACTTAATAGTATCAATATCTCTAGTCTTCTGGCCCCGTGCTTTTGCGAGTTTATACGTATCTTGCACCCCTTCCTTAGTGTCCAATCTCATTTACATATCCTCGTAGGCCTTGCTTTTAGCTTTTGTCACCGCTCTTTCGCCTCTGACCTTGCCTGCTGATACGCCTCCTTTCTTTAAACCCATCTCCCCATCCATGTCTGCTACCATAAGTTATTTAAATCTATCTTGTTTTGCTTAAAATTTTGTTTGCACATCCTCACTCCACCACCACGCTTCTCTATCATGTCTCCAACTGCCGGAGGCCACCCGTATGACTTCCTTAGCTGTGTCCCTAATGATTGTAGCTATGGTAGCCCATAAACAATCCGCACCCTCCACCGTCATAACCAAACATGCGGGAGCTACCTTGTTTCTGAATGCTACAGCCGCCTCTCCCTTAAGGTTCTTCCAAAGTAGTCTCTCTCTATCGCCTCGTCTCTTCTCCCCCCACTTTTCCTCTTATACAGATATCTATCAATGTTGTGACATCAACAATTCTCCCGGCAACACATTATAATTTGTACAACGATTTCTATCTCCTTGATGCAATAGGAATAAGTCAATTTATGTATTTCGCCCTCCACTCTAAAAGGTGATTAAATGCTCATGCATCAGTCGCCTTGCCTGAGTTCAAAAAGTCGGAGAGTCAGAAGGCAAAGGGGGGAGGGAGACTCCCAAAGCTAAAAAAATCGCAAGGAACTTCATGATTTTTGCGAGGTGCAATTAAGGAGGTGCTATGGCAAAGGGTTTTGCGAGGAGGAGGAGAAAAAAGAACCATTCGCGAGGTGAGAGAAACTCAATGTAAGTATATGTATAGAAAAAGGGAGTTGATGATTTGCCCCAATCTCTACGTTTTAAAGGGGTGGTCTTGAAGATTACTCAGAAATCTCTGGACGAAATTAGGTTGAGATACCACATTCCATAAGACTAATATTTGATAGTACCTTTTCCTCGTGCCTCGCCTGCCGTTCTAATTCCACATACACAAACTTCATATTGGGATTGGACGAGTCATTTCTTTTTTTTGTCAAACCTCCATCCTCATTTCCACAATTTTTTCCTCCTCATGGACCAACTCCATCTGTTCTGTAGATGCCGATTCTATATGTCTCAATGAAGAAGTAATTTCTATTATTCATGATTGTAGACGTCCCTACAAAGTATGTGTCAAGGAGGCGATCTTAGTTCAAGTGGGTCTTTACCCAACACAAGTATCTTTTTTGAGTTCCGTGGGTGAGTGAGGTATTCTTCATTGGGTTGCTTGTCATGCTATGCTTGATTTACTAACTATTAAATCTATTTGGTTGTAGCGATTAATATGCTCAGAAGAGCATGCTGTTTCTTGCCGGAGGACCTCATCAAGAAGTTTCATTCGCCGGAACCTTTTCAGGTGGCTTTGCACATGAACTCTTCCACAGTTGAGGGCAATATCTTTTTCGTGGCGGCTCTCTGTGGTGCAAACAAAGTTGCCCCAAAGTCGCATCTAACGGTCTGGCGAAGTCAGTGCCGATCTCGCCTCATTCGCCTTCACCAGAGAGTTTTACAGAATGGATAAAGATCAACCTTTGGTACTGATTCTGGACATGCAATATTGCCCCTTTGGGACTCTCCAAAACTATGTTGCGCAAGCGGATGAGTGCTTATGATATGATATGGTGCTATCGGTTTGAGGCTAAGCCTCCATGATGCCCTATTTTTACTCTGTTTTGGTTTCCTAATATTATATGTTGTTGGAAATAATGGAAAATTTAACTTCCCAAAAACACCACAAGTAGTGGGTGACAACCTCCATGGAAATCCATGGAGGTTAGGAATTTACGGGAAAACTAGAGAGAATTTCATTGATACTTGCTTGATCTTTTGTTCACTGTGTTACACTGATTTATAGAACATGTAGTCTATTACATTTTGCTTTCTCTGAAGTAAACCATGTGCCTCCTGAAGATTGTGTGCAGGTGCATTGAATTGATGAGGACCCATGAGTCTCATGTTTATATGTTGCACCGTTCATGAAGGTAAAACCATCTTGTGATTTTGTGTTGCAGGTGCATTGACGAGGATTGATCAGGGCTGTAGTGAAAGGTGTTGCAGGTGCATTGATAAGGATTGATCAGGACCGTAGTGAAAGGTGTTGCAGGTGCATTGATGAGGATTGATCAGGGCTGTAGTGAAAGAGATAGATCAGGCTGTAGTATCCTGATCATTGTTTATAGTCAACACTTTCTAGCAAGCTGAGCATGGGATTTAGAGAGCACGTGAAGATGGACCAAAAAATGAAAACAAAAATAAATGCCTCATACCGCTGTCGCTTCAGCTGACCAGTGAAGGATAATTGAAATAAGAGAAAAGGTCCAAGCATAACGAAGCCCAATAAATTGTATAGGCCCAGTCCAGCAGAAAATTAGCCCGATAGTAAATAGCTAGGAATCGACCCAGCAGAAAGGAATTTGATCAAGTCTAGTCCGAAAGATAAATAAGTCCAAAGAAGGCAACCCAAAGGAGTTGGGCCATAAGTGAAGCCCATCAATGAAAGAGCAAAATTTTCGCATCTCTTCATATCACGCCCTAGAGCATCTGCGCCGTTTGTTCTCACTTTTCACGCAGCTAAAGAGGGTAACTGTTGTTGAAATTCCTCAGACGATCTCACTTTCTCTCCCGAATCGAAGCTCTCCGGTAAATCTCGACAGCTTCCGATCACTTTTCTCCGTCTCTGTATGAATATGGGTCTTCCTAGTAGTCTCAAATTTTAGATATATTAGGCCCCTGTTCAAGCTCAGTTACCGGACACTGCTTCTTCCCCATGACCGGAAACTCCACCAATATATCATGTAATATTATAATGCCATTCCGCGTCTATTTGATTATAATCGGTGCCTTGCTGGTTGATGATTCGTGCACGATTGAGGAACAACATACCAGAATAGGAGCTCCAAAACCGATGAACAAGGGCTCTGAGGCAGTACAAGATGAGAATATGCAAGCACCAAGTCTCATTGTTGATCTTCATGTCACCCTTGAGGTAACCATAAACTACGTTTGCAACTAATGGGCCATAAAGCAGGTACTTGAAACTACCCAAGTTCTTCCATGGCCATGAAAACAAAGGGGCTTCCTTTGTCCTGCAAATATCCCCGTTTCCATATTTCCTTTCTTGCTCTCCATATTTCTTCTCTCCTCTATGTTTTTGTTTTTTTGTAGAAAATTCCTGCAGCACTTTGGAGGAGACAAGTGCAAACGAGGAGAGGAATCCACTGAGAGGAAGGTTATTTGCAGAGAGAGAGCTCAAGATGACAGCGGAACAACCAAAACAGAGGTAAACGCAAAGAAATAGCAAGAAAAACAAAGAGATTGAAAGCTAAATTTATTTTGAGCGGAAGCTAGTAAAAAAACACAGGAAAGAACAGGGGTGACCAAGCCCTTTCACTCTGATACCATGACAAGCTTTCTTCATTAGCAACCTCCATGGATTTCCATGGAGGTTTGAGATCTAGAGGAAAGATAGGGAGAGTTCCATTGATCTTGCTTTAATGTTGTTCATGGTGTTACACATATTTTATAGAGCATCTAGTCTAGTACATTTTGCTTTCTCCATTCATAAAGTAGCCATGTGCCTCCTTGTGTTGCACGTGAAATGATGAGGTGAAGTAAAACCAAGCCATGTGATTTCAACAATGTTGTAGCAGACAATGTAAAATGCCTGAGGATTGAATTTCTGTGATGAAGTAGACGGATCATGGAGTTGAGTCAACAATGTTGTAGTAGCCTCATGAGTGTGTTTCTTGGAGGTACAATCAACAGTAGCATCCTGATGAGTACTATAGTCAACAGGGGGGCTCTGCCTCATCTATTACCATCAAATTCGTCATCCCTTCTGCTTGCTTTTCTAATTGAGTCTTCAGCCGCGTCAATTTATCATTGTATCCGCCATCATCCTCCCGTCCCTGAAGTTGTTGTCCGTCATCTACTTCTTCCCTGTTCGCTTGCTTCTTATCACGATTCTAGAAATGCCGCATAAGTTGCTCTATGGTACGTACATTTTCTCCCATCTGTATCCTAAGAGATTCAATTAATTGGTCCCCTTTCTCTGTACCATTACCTTTGTTATGTATATATGTTATCTCTGCACCAGAAACCATTACCTTTGCACCCCTTTACCATGGGGAAAGGATCAATGAGCCTAATTTTTCCATCATCCAATCCCATATTGACGCCGAACAGAATAGCGATTATTCCGAAGGCTAGTTAAATCAGGTGAATTGCAAGGAAGAACACAAGAAATCGCCCAAAGAAAAGAACCAGAGACTATGCTCTACGGTTTTGAATAATTTCAATATATTCAAGGTATGAAACTAAGTCCACAAGCCGGACTTTTATTGCTGAAAATCTTAAATTCGAATTTTGCCAAAAAAGGCAAATCACGAAAATAACTCCTAATTAAGATTCAAATAAAAAAAAGTCAATTTGCCATAAATTAAGCCATCAATCAGAATTAATTGACCTTCCTAATTAGCAAGTGATTTATTACCTAAAATAGTAAAAATTACTAAATGAATAATTTGAAAGATAAGATAGCGGAATTTAAAGATAACTTATTCTGAGAAAACGTGCACAATGAAGATATGTTTCCGAATTGTGGTCTTATGCATGATTCCGATAACCGTAGCCAAAGATATGCTTAAAATAGTGGAGTGCGCCCAAATTAAGAATATCTCCATTAATTTTCTTAATTTTGCAGATTTCCTTCACCAAATTGTGTCTTTGATTTATTTATTTATTCTGTATTTTTCATTACAAATATATTCGATCCAACTATTGCTATCAGTTTTAGTTAGATATATAAGAAATCCGACAAAATAAACTCAATATTTTTATTTGCTAATAAAGATATAGGAAATCTCAACAAAAAAATTATAATTAAATTTCTTAGATCCAATCTAAAACATACGTTCACAGGTCGATGGCTTTGAAGCTATGGTTATGAGTCAATACATGTGAAAGGAGTCCAGGTTTGGGATTTCAAGTTACTAACGGGAGGTGGGAATCAATTTTCTTTATTAAAAAAATAAAAAATAAAGTTTGTGAATTTTTGTGAGAAGTTTGAGATGATGTTTCTTGTAAAACTTGATTGTTCTTCAATAAGTATGTTGCGAAATGGTAGGATCATTGAAGATCCACCTTGTTTTCATCATCAATTTCATTTCATGGTATTAGAGGTATTTTATGCTCATCAGCTCATGCACGATAAACGATCCATAAGTCTGATTTTGTGGATTGTTGGTTTGTATCAAACCAATCTCTTCTCCAGCTTTCGCACATCTTTTTCATTGAGAGTCTAATTGATGACTGTGGCCAAGAAGAAACGGTCAGTGCATCTCCAGCACCAGTTGACAGAGTAGTAACCGAGGGGGCGCCAACCCGCTATACACCATATGACTCCAGCACAATCCTTGCACCGAAGTGGCAAGAAAAGTTTTGTATTTGTTGTACTTGCAAGTTCAGAAACACATAAATAGTCGTAAGTAGTTACAAGTTGTGTATAAGAAATCCTTGTAAGCATTGTAATAGTAAGCTTTGACAATGGAGTTTAAAAATTTCTCTCAACTTCTGTATATGTCTTCAAGCCCACCTGCACACGAACACCACTCAAAATCCATGCAAACTCAACACTAACTCAAGCCTAAACTAAATGCTTTCATGGTATAAGAGCCAAGTTTATTCCTTGGTTGTAGCTCTTCTTTCATGGCCTTGATCTCTCTTCCTCTCGTCTCTATATCTCTCATCAATGTCGTTCTAATGAGACTTGTTTTCTCTTCCACAATTCCTCTCATCTTCATTCTCTCTGATCTTGATAACTTCGTTTACTTTGAACCCCATGAAACTACTTCATTCACCTCTCCTCCTACCTCTGTCTCACCACCCTCTCCTCCTTCCTCCCCTTGCTCTCTCTATCCCTTGCCTGCTGATATTGCTTCCTCCTCTTATGCCCCTACTGAGGCTGCTCCTTTGGAATCCCCCTCCTCCTTCTCCTCAAGATGACTCTTTGGACCCTATTCTTCTTTCTGTTCCCCCGACCATGATTATCTCTCATCTCATGATTACTTATCCCAAGGCTGAAGTTTTTCGTCCTCGCGTTATTGCTGATTATTTTACTCTGGTACCATCTGAATTTCTATCTACTCTCTTGGCCTCCACAGATTCTCGTGACTTTTGGTCTGTTGTCAAGCATCCTGCTTGGATTTATGCTATAAATGAGGAGATTGTTGCACTTCATCAGAATTAGACGTGGGATCTCATCCCTCGCCCTTCTCATGTTAATATAGTTGACTCCAAATGGATTTTCCAAATAAAATATCTTCTTGGTGGTTCTTTGGAACGACTCAATGCTTGTTTGGTGGCTCGTGGCTTCACTCAGGTTCTATGTCTTAAATATTTTGATAATTTTAGTCTTGTTGTCAAAGCTACCACTATTCACACCGTTCTGTCTCTCGTTGTTTTCCGTAGTTGATCACTTTTTCAGTTGAATATGAAGAATGTTTTCTTCGGTGGTTACATGACGGAGAATGTTTACATGGAGTAGCCTCTAGGCTATGTCAATCTCCTATATTCTGGTCAAGTCTGTCATCTCAATAATGCCCTTTATGGTCTAAAGCAGGCCCATTGTACTTGGTTTGAGCGGATCAACACCTTTTCGGATACGCTCTGTTTCGTATGCAGCCGCAGACATTGTTTATTATTATTATTGTTATTATTATTATCATCAATGTACTCTTTTTCTGCACCAAAAAATAATTAAAAATTAAATTTGAGTTAACGTTGAGTAGATTTCATTAACCCCTCCCACATAATGGGGCCTCAACAATTTTAGATGGAACCCAATTGCATTCTTACCAACCAATAACTTAAAATGTATATAAAAATAAATTGGAACCCAACTACAGTATTATTTCAATAAATTAGTAATTTGCTAAAATTAATGAATAACTTTAACGAATTAATACTTTTATTTTATCCCGACTCTAGGACCAACATAATAAATTTGTAATTTGCTAAAATTATAATACTGTTGTGAAATTGATGATAGTAACAATACAAAAGGATAATATATATTCAAAGATGACTTCTCTTCTCTAAGAATAACTCTACACTTTTTTCTACAAAGTATTCTCACTTCTTCACTATAAGATATCCTCAAATGTTGGGTGGTCCTTTCATTACATGGAAGAGCCCTATTTATAGGATTTGGATAGAGATATGTGCCAATTCTCACATGCCATATGTTGCATTGCCAAAGCCATTTGTCATTTTGCATGCATCTCCTCTAAGACTTGGGCTTTTCTTCTTTGCATGTAGGACATCTTAGCATACACTTGTTCATTCCTCATTTGCATGCTTGACAACTAGAATGGAAGCTCTTGGGTAATTACACTTCATATACTTGCATGGGGTTGATGGAATATTCATTCTATAACAGGTATTACTTATTAGGATAGTTTTCTACTCTCGTGGATGCGCTGGACCACGACAAGAAGCCCCAACTCCTTCCTACTCGCCAGATATTACAGTGGGCCTGGCTAGGGTCCTAGAGAGACATGGCCCAACAAGTATTTTTTGTGACCCAATTTTCTTTGCAGGCCCTAAAATAGCCCAAAACCAGGTTAGGAACTCAGACCCCCTGTCCTCTGACAAGAATAAAGCCTGACCACCCGTTTCCCATGAGGGTTAACCAAAATTGGATAGCCTCAGTGGAATTTGACAAACCGGGTACACATATTAGGTTTCTTTCGGATAGAGAAGATGAGAAATCTTGTATGTTGTACCGTAATAGCCTACATGTTGGATGCGGGAGCAACAAACCAGAAAATTGACAAACTAAGGTAAGAGGTTTAAACGTAGCACCCCCCGACCACAAAAGTACAACTCCTTTTATGTGAATTACAATATTCTACTGGAATATTAGAAGGTTAGGAAAATTCAAAAAACATCTACATGATATGATTAATAAATATGAGGTTAGTTTATTTGCAATTGTCGAACCTTTTAATGCTGCAAATAAAATAGGGAGGCTAACTAATGTAGTACAATTTCCTTTCTTTATTTTGAATGAAGAAGCTATGGGTAAGATATGGTTTTATTGGAAGAAGGAATTTGGTTTTGATTTAGTTAGTATGTGAGATCTGGCAATTACCGGGTGACACAAAAAATAAGAGAGAGCAATATTAATTACTTATGTTTATTGTAGTTGTGAATACTTGCATAGAAGGGATATTTGGCAATACATGGCTACTAAAAACTAGGGGACTGCTCTTTGGCTAGTACTTGGAGATTCAATGCTACAAGGTCTAATGTAGAAAAGTGCAGGGTATGACCCATCCGGTCCGCCCTATGCGAGACTTTAATGATTGTTTGAACTCCCACGCATTGGTGGAACTGTAGTCTGGAGGCCAAAGTTTATCTTAGTGTAATGGGCACAATGGATCAACGAGGATTTGGGAAAAATTAGACAAGGTACTAGTTAATAGCCCACTATTGGAATGGAAAGGTCACGCCTCCTATAGGTACCTACAACAAAAATCATCTGATCATAAAGCCATGGTGGTTACTCTGGAAGAACAATACACATGTATTCCATAAAACACTTCAGATTCTTGAACATATGGATAGAAGCAAAAATTCTACAATTAGAGCAACTAATGGAAGAGCCAAAAATGGAGCTACAAGTACGCTTTGACCCAAGACTAGAACTGATGGTCACTTAAGCTGAACTACGAGCATGGAAACCTAGGAAAACTCCAGATTCGCACAAATGGCCAGGAAAATGTGGATTTTAGAGGTGGACAAAAATTCGAAATATTTTCACACGATCATCAATGCAGAAGGAACAAATGCATTATCAATTGGATTGTGCTACAGGGTGGAAGGACCCTAGATGGCGCATGAGGAAGTAAGCATATACTTTAAAAAGATGCTCACTCCAGAGGAGGAAGGAGAATCAAATTATGATTTACAAGGGCTATTTGGGCAAAAACTTAATCATGAGGATAATAACTGCATTTGTGTGATCCCTTCTCCATCCGAGATAAAATACGCCCTAGGACCAATCCTTGGAAAAAATGCACCAGGACTAGATGGTTTTGGATCTGAATTCTTTAGATCAACCTGGGAGGTTACAGGAATGGATTTAGTCGATGAAATTCAGGATTTCTTCTTCGAAGCAAATGTTCCTAGGATTTTCAATTCCAACATATTGGCCCTAATTGAAAAAGTGAAAAATCCAGTCAATTTCAATAAATATTTCCCTATCAGTCTCGACTCGGTCACATACAAGGTTGCAACTAAAGTTCTCGTGGGTAGGCTATCAAAGGTCATCGAGAAATTGATTGCAGAGGAACAAGGGGCCTTCATGAAAGGCAGAAACATTTTTTTATCACGTCACATTGGCTCAAGAACTAACTCAAAGTATCAATAACAAGTACCCCTAGTGGAACATCATTCTAAAACTAGACATGGCAAAGGCTTATGATAGAGTGGGGTGGCCTTTCCTTGAAAAAGTGCTAGAAGCCAAAGGTTTTAATCAGGCAGCCAGAAGGATCATGACGAGATGCGTGAAGGAAAAATGGTTCTCCATTCTGATGAATGGAATGACCATGGGATTTTTTCCTTCTAGTCAGGAGTTGCGGCAAGGAAACTCGTTATCACCGTATCTGTTCATACTGATGCAAGATACTTTGTCAAGATTGATCCTGTGGAAAATCAGCCGAGGAAGGATTAGGAATTTTGTCAACCGATCGGGACTCCAGTGATCTCCCACCTGATGTATGTTGAGGACGTCTTATGTTTCCTGAGCGGAGATAGAAGATCCCTGAAAACCTTGATCAAAGTCTTGGATGTTTACAGTTCATGGTCAAGCCAAAAGGTTAACACAACAAAGTCAGCTATGTTCTTTTCCAACAAGATCAGCCATGCAAGAAGCGCAAGGATGATACAAGAGGTAGGTTTCAGATTAGGCAATTTTCCCACAACTTATCTAGGGGCCCTCTTGTTTGCAGGAAGGATAAATCCGGCTATATTGGAGTTGATCCTCAGTAAAATCATGAGTAAAATAGCAGGATGGAAGGTTAAATTACTCTCGTTAGCTGGAATGATAGTTTTGGTAAAAACAAATATATCCTCTCTGGTATCCCAATGCATACCCTAGCAGTCATGTGCATTCTCCATTACATTCTGGATGAACTTCGATGTCGAATGGCAAATTTCACATGGGGCAAGTCAGAATGGAAGCAGAAACTTCATTGGAGAGTTTGGAAAAAAGGATTTATAAACCAGTGGAAGAAGGGAGCTTGGGAATTAGAGACTTGAACAAAGTGCAGAAATCAAAGACAATGAAAATATGTTTCTAGATGATCACTGAGGAAAGTCTATGGGGAATGTTTTTTCCAAGCAAAGTACAACAAGCAAGAGAAATTACTCATTAGAGGAACTAGATGAGTGGACACTCAATTATGGAAATGTGCAATGAACATGAGAGTGGAGGTGGTGGAAAACATAAAAATCATTTTGCGGAAAGGCAATACATCCTTCTGATTCGATAAATGGTTCAGCACTGGACCCCCCGCGCATCTCACAAGTGATAAATAGAAGAGGCAAAGTTGTAAGACTTCTGGAAATAAAATAACTGGAATATTGAATAGATACAGAGCACAGTGGGCTGGGACAAATGTGAGGAAATCTAGTGTCAGAGAATCCCAGCAAACCATGCCAAAGAGGTGAAAGACATTATTGTTTCGATGCCAAACATTAAAGGAACATTTAGCATGAAGACGACCTAGGAGGTTATCTGGGAGAGAGAGCTCATTCAGTCGGGCATAGAGCAGATTTGGAACTGGGCCCATCCGTGAGAGTAGCCTTATGTGCCTGACGAATTTGGTAGAACTGTCTCCCTTTGGATGATAACCTCCGATGAAGGGTTATTTATTTGGCTTAAGCTTGCGACTGTTGTAATCCAAGGAAATGGGAATTTAATATTGGATAAATTCCTAATTGTAATGACTAAGGTTGATGTTTCTGATCAGACCATAAAGCAGGACGCTCTTATGTGACGGATATCTTCCATGCCACCAACATTCTGCACCGGGGGATGGCTTTTGTCTTCAGTCATAGCCCATTACTGAAGAGGATGTGATTAATCTGAAGGCTGTTGTGCATAACTTGAATGTAACAGATTTGTAGGTGAAAGAAGATACAGATGGTATGGCTGAGAGGGTGGATGGCATGTTCTACTTTTGTGGAAGATCTCAAGGGTACTACTTGATTTGGCATCTGTATATTGAAATAGAGTCGTTGCCTTTATTGGTGTGTAAGCGTGATAGAATCATATTCTTTGGTTGAATATACTATGAACATGAACAATAGGAGGCTACAAAAGTCCTCGTATAATTCCACAACTCAAATCTCTTCATTGAAAGTGGTGAGACAACAATCAAAGAAAATATTTGTTTGTGTAGTTCTCAACACATGAGAGTTATGAAATATTCTGTATTTCTCAATAGGAGCGTGTATCTCCTCAATAGGGAAGGGAGAGGCAGAATCCTATTTCGATGAAGATTAGTCGTGAATATGGGAACAATAAATATTATAGCTTAATTCTCGTTATTAGCCATTTAATATAACTGATAAACATTAATTATGAGTTTACCACATTTATCAACAATTAACCAATAATTATCGATATCTTCCAATAGCTCTCACTCGGCTACGTAAGTCTTATTAGAATAACACAATATATTCATACAGATCTCTCATCCTTCATACAAGAAATGAGTCATGCGATCAATAAATAGATAATAGTGTCATATTAAGTCACCACCCAACTAACATGACACTTTCAAAATAACAACACCCCAAATCTTTCATGCGTCACTGATAGCTCACACATCCCTTTAAACTATAACAATATTTGATTATATACTAAATATAATCACCCAGGTAAATATGGCAAAGCATGACAGATTATTCCTTAGTAACTCATGACAATCCATATCATCTTAACTGCTTTCCTAACATGCTCCACTGGACTGTATATGGGTGGAGCCCTAGATAACATATTAAAGTAACATTTTCAAGCTTCGAATTCAAGTCATTGTTCTAAATCATAGTTCTAAGTCAATGAGTAAAGTACAAGTGGACAAACGTATCTCCATGTGATCACACAATCACAAAAAGGGGATACTTTTATCAATTCACAGTATTACATGTGTGTCATAGCATGACTCCCACACACTAAGTATTTATCGTTAATTCTACATTTGGCTTTAAAGTTTTTAATGTGAAAGACTTGATATTTCACATCCGATTCACTTAGAATCTCATTTTAGACATACTAAAGTGACTATCTCGAATATTAGTCTCATCCTTCATGCTCCATAAGCATAAGGGTGATTACTCGTGTGATAGGGCCAATCGCAAAGCCTCGTGATATTCTATTGTGCCTAATTTGATTGAGTATAAATAATCGATGAAAAAAAGGAGAAACATCGACTTTATTTCATAATCATGCCATTTACAAAATTTGTCCTTATTATAACAATATTGATCCACGATGTTAAACCTTACGTAATCCTAAACTCATGATATGAGCTCTAAACACATCTCTAGGAATTCGTTTGGTCATCAGATCAACAATCATCTTGTTGGTAGAAATATACTTGATAGTGATCTTCCATTTGTTGACAACATCTCAAACAAAGTGGTAGTAGCGTCTTTGGATGTGCTTAGTATTTCTATGAAACTTTGGATCATTTGCAAACTGAATTGTCGTAGTGTTGTAGCAGTTCATTTCTACACGTTCATCAAATACTCAGGATGAGGCCGAGATACTATAGAAAACTCTTTAACCATAGTGTCTCTTGCACGGCTATGTTGCATGCAACATACTTTACTTCCATAGTTGACAAAACTATACAGTCTTATTTCTTATTGCACCATGATATGGCCCCTCCACCAAGGATGAAGACATATTCAGAGGTTAATTTGGACTTATCCGAATCAAACCCTCAATCAGCATCCATAAAATCCTTTAACCTTATGTTCCCCTTTGGTATCATTGAACTAAATCGCTCTTTCCACAAAGGTAATGAAAGATCCTCTTGACAGCTTGCCAATGAGTAGGTCCTTGGTTGCTTTGATAACGTCTTACCAAACCAACCGCGAAACAGATGGTTGACCATATACATAACATGGCATATATCAGACTCCTTATGGCACTGGCATAAGGAACATTGCTTATTTGTTTCTTTTCTTGTATGTTATTGGGCATTGGTCGAGGCTTAGTGCTAGACCCTTTTCAACTGGGGTGTCAACAAGTTTGGAGTAATGCATCCTAAAACGTTCTAAGATTTTATTGACATATGTCTGTGGACGGACCCCAAGAGTTTCTTAGAATGGTTTATGATGATCTCCACGCCTAGGACATACTTGGATTCACCCATATCTTTCATTTCAAAAAAATGGAAGATAGCCATTTCTCAGTGGCGTTGATCATTCTCATGTTGTTTCCAACCAATAGTATAACATCAACATATACGGAGAGAAATATAATCCCTTCCTTTGTTTTCATGACACGCAGTGATCCTCATCCATCATAGCAAAGCCAAACGAAGTAATGGCCTCATGAAATATAAAGTATCACAATATGGAAGACTGCTTAAGACCATATATGGATATTTTAAGATGACACACTTTGTCATCTTGACTAGTTGAAACAAACCCAACAGGTTGATCCATATAAATTTCTTCCTCAAGTGTTCCATTGAGGAAGACAATTTTTACGTCGATTTAGAATAACTCAAGATCCAAATGGGCAGTAAGGCTAGAAGGAGGCAAATAGAATCAATTCTTACCACAGGAGAAAATGTCTCTTCATAGTCTATACCCTCAATTTGGATAAAACCTTCCACGAGTCGAGCCTTGAGCTTGTCAATTAACCCATCCGCATCACATTTAACCTTGAATACCCACTTGCATCCAATTGGTTTACGTTGGCATGGAATATCAACAAGTTCTTAAACCTCATTTTTGTGCATCGAGTCCATCTCATCTCTCATAATACTTATCCATTTTTCTATTTTTCTCTATCTGGTGAATCCAAAGCCTCTTCCTAAGAGGTGGGCTCTTCGATTTCCGAAATAGAGCAAAAGAATATATCATCTTCGATTTGAAAATATCATCGAGGAATTCTTTCGCATTCACTCCTTCGAAGTTTAGAACCTTCATTGTGTATTTGCCTAGGTGAGGATCCACTCCCACTAACCATTTGGCTTGTGGGATTCTGAATGTGAAAAGAACCACCCCTACTAACCCTGTGGTTCGTAGGACTCATAATCATATCGTCATTACCTAGGGTTTGAGAACCAATCTCATCCATGGTCATGAAAGGTTGTGGACTAGTCCCTCTTTCAAGTTGATCCTCATCATTTGAGAAGTTTCCACCGTGATCTGGTGAGAATGCACTATCCTGGGTGACTTGGCGGGACAAACTCTCCCTCTCACTAGGATATAGTTGCAAGTCTTGTTGCAACTTATACAACTCACTGTCCTATTTCATTTCACCGGTAGTCGGGAACTTATCCACTAGAAATTCGACATTTCGACTGTCAATTTCAGTCATGCCTCCATTCGAGTGTTCTTCAAACATTACATATCCTTTTGAATATCCAGGGTATTTGATGAATACCCTATTGGTGGCTCTTGGACAAAGTTTCCTATGCTCATGGGTTGGATTTTGCACATAGCCCGCCGAACCCTAAGATTGTAAGTGGTCCAAAGTGGGCTTCTTTCCATTCCATAACTCATATGGACTCGAGCGCACACTCTTACTTGGTACTTTGTTGAGAAAGTAGGTTTTCGTAACTAACGTATCTTCCCAAAAATTAATAGGAAGATTGGCGCATCGACGCAACCATGTCGAGCAAGGTGTGATTCCTTAGTTCTGCAACACCATTTTGTTATGGAGTACGAAGAATCGTAAGTTGTCTAATTATGCCATTTTCATCACAATACCATTTGAACATATCAAAAAGATATTCACAACCACGATTGGTATGAAAAGTCTTTTTTGATCCAATGGGTTTTTTACTTTCGGTATATAGCATTTGAATACATCAAGCGCTTCATAAAGGTGAGATAAAAAAAAAATACACGTGTCAAAAATACGAGTAGTCATCTATAAAAGTGATGAAATATAATGCTTCATGATGTGCTTTCACATTCATAGGTCCGCAAATGCTGGAATGAATTAAGTCCAGAGGATTTGATTCTCTAGAAGCCTTACCAAAAGGCTTGTTGCTAACCTTGCCAGCTAAGTAAGGCTCACACACAGACAACTTAGCTTTAGTGACTTGTTTTAATAGACCTTCTTTAGCAAGTCTATTTAACTTGTCTTGACCAATGTGGCCATGTCTAGCATGTCATCTAACAGATACAGAAAAATTATTAGCATTTGAAACTAAAGTAAGTGATGAACTATTATTATTATCATAAATGTCATCTAAGTCAAAAATACAAAATCCATGTTTATAAGAACTGTGGCAAAACACATCATCACCACACTCAATTTTTTAATCCTATAAGGCTAAAATTAAAGGAAAAAACAAGTTGTAATAATGAAACAACATAAACTAAGCAACATCGTACTCATGATACATAAATAGTGTCATGACATAGCAGTGTAGTTCCACCACGAAGGTCGAGTTTGTAGGTGACAATTCCAATGACATCTTCTTCATTGTCGCTTCCCATAGTAACGCTCTGTAATCCTTGCCACAACAATGAAACTCAACAAACTCAGCTCGGTTATTAACTACATGCTGGCTCATTCCAGAATCAACAATCCATTTAGAAAAAGGAATTACGAACTAATGCATAGGAGCAAACGCATATTTTAGAGGACATGGGGAAATAGTATACTTTCTTTGGCTCGGAACAATTCTGAGTGTAGTATCCTTTATTTCCACAGTTATAGCACTTTGATACTTGCCATATCCTTGCGACCTTAAGCCTTTGGTTGCTTATTAATTTTCCTTTTGAGAGCAAAGTTTTGAGGAGGAGGGTGTTCAAGTTTCTTAGCTAACTTTCCATAGTTTTTGTTCCACTTAGGGTTTTCCCCTCGAGTAGCAAAAACTTTGACGGAGTGTCCTGAAGTTCTCAAGCGTTCTGAAAATGTTTTATACTCACATTATGGGATATAAAAATCTTAAATGGAGTCCAACGACTATCCTCTCTATCATTAGGTAGTGAATAAATCATATTATTAACCTGATCATACTCAAAAATCTCAATTCCTCCACCCTTCAGGTCATGTAGCATTGCAGATGCGAATATGTTTGAGTACAGGTTGACTCGAATCGATCTTGTATTGTAGCCAATTCAGATGCATGGTACGAAGCCTTGTAACTGATGTCTGCCCGAATGTTGCCTTGTGGCTAGCCCACATTGCCTTAGCTATGCAATGTACCTCAAATTGTGCAATCAGGTCGTCATGCGTGCTACTTCTTGAACCATTTATCATAAGCGGTCTTTTGCCTCTTATATTCTGAATTTTCTGGATCGTTTGGTTTCTCGGGTTCAACCATGCTAATGGTACTATGCTCAAGATATCTTTTCCATTCAAGAAATACTGAATCTTCTTGTGCCAAATATCATAGCTCATTTTATCAAACTTATCATTGGGGGTGAGCTCATTAATCAAACTAGGGGTGTTATATCTACAATTATATTTTTAAAAAAAATGAAGGACATTAGGCACAAATTAAATTAGATTTTAAAAAAAAACTTTGATCATACAACACATTCGAAAATTTTACTAGGCTCATAATCATTACATTCGATATAATAAAAATATTTTTAAAAAATTTAATCATCATGAAATGAAACTAATTCACAATTTTTTTTATTTCTAAACTAATTAGCAAAAATAATTTGTTAACAAATAACAATTGAATTTAACACGTAGTTAAAATATTCAACCTGAACCAATTCGGCAAACACTCAGGTAGCCGATGGGATCACAAGGTCCCACTTAAAAATCAACCTCCTAGACAATACTCATTATTCCATGTGAGGGCCTAGATATATGGTGGAGTCACAAAGGTCACACTTAAAAGTCAGCCCTAGGCAACCACTTACGAATACAGTTGTTGACGACCTTCTTTTGACATGGTAACTAACATATAATTACCTATGAAAGCAGAATAAAATATATATTTATTATATTATATTTATTAGTACATAATTAATAAAAAAACTAAAATTTTATTTTAATTAACACAAAATAATTTAAATAAACATATGACACACTTATGTTCGTAAAGCTCATTTACGAAATTTTAACACATGTTAAAATATTTAGAATAACTAAAATTTATGAAACAAAATGATTAACACGCAATTATAACGAAAATTATTAACACAAAGTTAATATGTTCAAAATAATATTACCAACACATAGTTATTAGTAAAATACTAAAATATTATTCTAATTAATACATGGTTAATAATTAAATTATAATTAGCACATAGTGAAATAAATAATGTCCAGAATAACTAGAAACTTCTAAAACATTTTAATTAACGTATAATTATCTTCAAGGAATTACTAACACGTAGTTAATAAAAAGGTTCAGAATATTTGTCAATATATATTAAAAAATAGTTAATCCAAAAATTCGGAATAAATAGCACATATTAACATAATTCTAATTGATTATTAACTAAATTATTAACATAGTTAATCTTAATAAGTTAAAATATTCATAATAATAATAAACACATAGTTAATTAATTTATTGACATATGGCTAACAATATTCTGAATAAATATTCTAAATCCTACATAAGTTTTGTAAGAAAGAATTCATAAGAATATGTAATAATAATTCCACAAAGACCGAAATCGTAAGTTTTGTAAGAAAGAATTCATAATAAATATTCTAAAATATTCCAAATTTTATAATTCTTGACGTTACTAAAAATTCAAGTTCTAATTTAAAAGGAACAGATTAACAAATAATCATCCGAGCATAATCAATAACGAACATGGCTTCGATACTAGTGTATATTGAAATAGAGTCGTTTACCTCTATTGGTGTGGAAGTGTGATAGAACTGTACTCTTTGATTGAAGATGCTACAAACATGAACAATGGGAGGGTACCAGAGTCTGCGTATATTTTCACAATTCAAATTGCTTCCTTCAAAGTGGTGAGGCAATAATCAGAGAGAATATATATTTATGTAGTTGTCAATGCATGAGAGTTATGAATTCTTCTGTATTTCTATATAGGGGCGTGATTCCCCTTAAATAGGGGAGGGAGAGGCAAAATTTTCTTCCGATTAGGATTATCCGTGAACAGGGAACAAAAAATCTTTTTCGATTATTAGTCATTTTAATATAACTAATAAACTTTAATTATCAGTTTACCAAATTTGTCTATAATAAACCCATAATTATCGATATCTTCCAACCCATCGTTTAGGGAATTGCTCAAGATGCATATGGTTTCCTTGAACCAGACATTCGATTGCTGGGAAATGATATAGCGCACGAATTTCAAAAGAATGGTGGGACCCACGTATTTAATACCAAATGGACGATTGTGATTAGTATTTAACACGTGGAGATTGGTGTTTAACACGCATGGCCCACAATTCTTATGATTTTCTTGCTAAAATTCTTGCGCAATATATTTTTTCTCAATTGCTTTGCTCAACCCGGAGCAATTCTCACTAGAATACCCGGGTTCTTGGTGGGATCGACAATAGGAGGTAATGTGTGCAGGGGTTTTATCCTCTTTATTTTACCCTATGTCAATACCTTGCACCTCTTCCTCACCCCACTTACGTTTTGCTTCCATGATGGTGCTCCCTTCAAGTTTTAATTGATTTGTCGGTATTTTTTGTTGGTTGAAATCTTCCATTGCTAGGTATTCGTCAATTTTTGCGAGTTCTTCCCTCGTTTGGGCATGACAGATTGTTGGCAAACAGTCATTCTCTTGATGCGATGGTTAGAAAGCACGCTTGCACCTCCACGGATAGGTTTTGCACTTTTTTGTAATCTTTGTCATATCTTTCTAGGAAATGTTTGTCCGTTTCCTCGGGCCCTTGTGTGTCTGAAGTCGAAGTGTATCGTGGGAGTAATTGGTTTCCTTTTATATGGGAAATGCCTTGTCAATTTTGATATAAGAAAATATCACCATATGAGACCATAGAT
>JAOWBN010066611.1:0-20653 GCA_028565015.1 Pinguicula moranensis
GACCAAATGAACAAGAAGAACTCTGTGCATTTGTGAGTGAAGTGAATGAAAGAGAGAAAAGAGATGGAAAAATTCCCCCAAAAAACTCGCGCCACGTTATATCGTTAATTCATAACATTTATTTATTATGTGGTAAGATGAGGATATTTGAGTCTTTGTATCAATTTCATTAAAATTTAGTTACGTCAAAAAATTGTCTGCAAACACTATTTTTGTAAAATTTTCTATTATTTCATAGTATTCTCAAACACTCAAAAACTATAAAAGAAGAAAGAAAAGGAGAAGCAAAAGGAGAAGGAGAAAGAGTAGCAAAAGAAGAAAGAACTATGGATACAAAACAGGCCCTAAAAGAGAGGGTCATATTCCAACTCCGATAAAAGGAATGTAGGAAAATGGAATTCGAAGATTCTCAATTCACGAAAATTTTGAAACTTTAGAGTTTTGGGATGAGAATAAAATTGTCCATGTTGTTCTCAAAATTTTTTGTCCGAGAACGAGAACGATCTAATCTCAAATTGTGACAATTTAGAAACAGAATTCGGGAGTCAAAATAATTTTGGGATTTGGAACGACTGTGCTTCTTTTAAAAATTTTCAATACGAGAATGAGAATAACCTATTTTCATAATGAAATCCCAAATGGCCATCCTTACCAAATGGAAGACCTTTCCAAATTAGATGGCCGACCAAAAGTAATAGCTTCAAGTAGTAACAATTCAGGATAGTGCGATCGGATTATTTAATAAAATTTACAGAAAAGTAGACGCAGGATGAATGTTGTAGCATGGAATTCTCAATTTTGCTTAAATCAATCAGAAGCTCAATTTTTAGTGCGTTAAAGACCGTTTCTACTTGGGCTTCCCAATTTTTAAAGCGCCGTAATTTTTTTAATACAAAATTATACTTTGGCCCATTTTAAAATACTTTCTATTTAGCAGTTTTGACACACGCACCCAGATTGTTTAGTAATTTGTTTCTCAATGCTTTCTCTACATTTATCAATTTCTTTCATGAAATAGAATAAACCCACATTAAAAGAATCCTACTAGATTTGAAACAAACAATATTTGAAGGAAGATTTTAATAAAAAAAGATTGATCTTTAATGATAAAAAACAACAACTCTCGTACATATATAGGATTGACTACTTTTGTACAAGAAATTATAAGAATAATTAATCTCATACATTGTCTACACTTTCTACAAGAAAATTCACCTAGAATCAAACTTTAGCCCTATAAAATTTTTAAACACACATGACCTCTTGATTGGGGGTCATAAGTGGCTCTTGATTAATAATATCTCCAACATCCCCCAGCCAGCTGACAGAGGGTGCAACAACCGTTAGCTTGTCCTGCAAGATAAGAAATCGAGCAATACTAAGACCCTTAGTAAAAATTTTGGTCACTTGATCATTCGTGATAAAATGGCGAATGCAAATGTCTTAATTTAGAACCTTCTCCCAAATCAAATGATAATCAACCTCAATATGCTTGATGCGGGCATGAAAGACCAAACTAAATGCTAAAACAAAGGCCCCAATGTGATTCCACCATAAAATGGGACAATACACAAGAGGACAATGGAGCTCACGAAAGAGCATGCACAACTAGTAAAATTCAACGGTTGTAAGAGCAATGGCACGATACTTGGCTTCAGTGCTTGAATGGGAAAAATACTCTATTTCCTGGCAAACAATGAAATAATACAAGAACCGAGAAGGACACCACACCCAGTAGACAATAGTAGAGTGACAATCATCAGGATCACCATCCTGATCATAGTCACAAAAAGTTTGAAGTTGTAGTGAACAATGGCAAATATCACAAACCATGATCAACAATACCTTTAAGATACCGCAACACACGTTTAGCACCACACCAATGAAAATACTGTAGGATTATGCATATGATGATATAATTGGTTAATGGCAAGGGGAATATTAGGTCGAGAAAAGAGTACAGTATTTCAAATCCCCCACAGTCAAACTATACATGGTAGAGTCCTCGAAGATAAATGGAAAGGAATTAGAAGCATTCAATCGACCCCTAGAGATGTATGGCCCATGGGAAAAGGGAGAGGCTTATCACTAACAATCTTAGTACATTAAGAAGATTTGAAATATACTTGCTATGAGAAGACAGAAGTCCAGAGCCATCCCAAATAGCCTCAAGACAAAGAAAATACCCTAACTCACCCATATCATGAAAATGAAATGTAGAATGAAGACCATCAATAAGTCCAACATGAACCAGTAACTAGGATATCATCAACATAAATAAGAATAAACAACTGAACTCCATTAGAAAAGAAGACAACCAAAAAGGTATCAACCTTACAACAGTCAAACCCGAAATCCAAAATAGTCTAAGAAAGTTGAAGGTACCAAACCCGAGGTGCCTATTTAAGACTAGAAAAGGGCCTTGTGAAGTAGACAAACACTCTCCGGCTGCTGGATAGAGACAACAACTGGGAGGTGCTTGATATATACCTCCTCCTGAAGCTCACCATTGAGAAAAGTATTTGAGACATCAAGTTGAAGAATACTACTATCAAATTGCACACCAATGGGCAACAATTCTATCCTTATAATGATTAACTGTCCCATTAGTCTTCTTCTTGAGCTTAAACATTCACATGTATCGAAGAACATACTGATTAGGCGGCTAAGGGCAAAGCGACCAATTACAGTTCTCAACCAATGCATCATACTCAAGTTTTGTAGCAACTTGCCATTCCTTAGAAGAAGAAGAATGAAGGTAAGTGATAGGTTCTCAAGGTACCTGAACACTGATAAGAGCACAAAGTGGATGCTTAGTAGCAAAGTAAGTATGATAATAAGGAATTCCTTAGGACGAGAAAACCTGGTTTTGGACCAGGTAACAATGGTAGAAGTGGGGTGGGAAGGAAGTCCAGGAGTCGGTTCATGAAAAATAATGGGGTAAACCTTTAGTCCAACAGGTGCAAGAAAAGGAGCCGGGACGGCAAGTCAAGAACAAGAACTAAATCAAAAAAGTAGAAGATGGAATGAACATAGAATTGGCCAATGAAAGAGGTCTGGACAAGGTTGGTTCTATAGAAATTAGAGCAGTACCAAACAGGTGGTGACATCGGATTGGGTAACCATAATACAAGGGAGTGCAACATGGAGGAAACACGTGGAACAATGGATGTGGTCAGCAATAGAGGAGATATAGTTGTGAAATATGGGGAGCTAGGAGTGGCCAACCGTAATGGAGGTGCAGCTGGGACACGTAGAGAGCAAGGAGTGGCCAACCGCAAAGAGGAATTTGATGGCTTGGAGATAATACCAGGAGTTTGGGAGACATGGAATTTCTAGACTGGACATTGAAAAAAATGGCTGATCAACCAAATTTTGAGAACAATTAGCTGGAAAAACAAAATAAAAAATCGATCCACTATAGCAAAAATTGAATCTAAACTTTGCTGAGTACGGGGGAGGCCAAGAACAAAATCCATACTCAAATTAGTCCACAATTATATGGTATAGGCAACGGTAAATGCAATCATGTCTTTGAAGCGTGCTCCTTTGAAATCTAGCAGATATGGCATCCTTGAACAAATTTTTAAACCTCTTGGTGCATTGTAGGCCAAAAGTATGACTGCTGCAACAAGGACCGTGTGCAATTGTAGCCCATGTGCCCTTCGTTGTGGAGTTCCCGTACAATCATTTCACGCAAGCTGCATTTAGGAATGCATAACAACTTGCCCTTGAATAAAAAACCATTATGTTTCAAATAATCATGAGCTTCCCTGCTTGCCAACTTGTGCAAAATGGGACCAAAGAAGGGATCGAATGCTAGCAACTTCTTAAATGTAGAGAAACCTGTAAGTTTCACTTGCATTTGGGTAAGAAGATTATGGAGTCAACTTAAGGCATCAACTACAAAATTGGTAGCCCTTAATTCATGCTTAATAACAAAAGTAAACTACTATAAATATGTGAACCAAGCAACATGTCACGCCGAGATCTTCTCTTGGTAGTATATATACTTTAGGGCCTCATGATCGGAGTAGAGAATGAACTCGTGAAATATATAATGGGTCGATATTTAATGGCCTGCACTACTGCATATAGTTCAACATCATAGACGTTGTAGTTGAGTCGGGTTCGGGTAAGCTTCTCATTGAAATAGGGAATAGGTTTATTTCTTTGGTTCAAAACAACTCATATCCCGATCTTTGAAGCATTGCGATGTAACTCAAAAGGTTGGTTGAAATATGGAGAGACTAGAATTGGGGCTTGACAAAGTCTATGAAGGCCTGCTACAGAACTCTTGTAGAGAAGCCTTCGCAATTGGTTAGGGGCGCCATCTCAGAACTGAAGTAGAGAATGAACCATTTATAAATGAATCAAGCCATGGAAACTCCTAACATCATAAACGTTTTGGAGTGTCGACCAACTCATAACAGTTGCAACATTGGTGTGATATACCTGTAAGCCTTCACAGGATATTACAAAACCAAGGAAGGTCACTTGTTCAATAAGGAAGGTGCAACTCATTTCCTTTCAATGACTCATCCATACTCAATTGCATAAGTTGCCAAACTATTTTTTGAATAAGTATACAAGATTCATGGGATGTCCTATGAAATCATTTTTGATCGTGACAAGGTATTCACAAGAAAATGATGATAAGTAGCTGGGATATGGAGCTGCCTATGAGTTCTTCTTATCATTCCCAAATTGATTGGAAAATGGAGAGGGTGAACAAGTGCATAGAAACTTATCTATGTTGTATGCGCTTCCAGAAATAGGAATGGTAATGGGGTGGGGTGGGGCTGTTCTTTGCAGACATAACCTTGCTTCTAGCACAATCCTATCAGGGGTAGAAAATTTGTCTCGTGCCCCATCTTATTTATTTATTTATTTTTATGTATTTTATTATTTGTTAAGTACATAAAAAATATATTTTTATATTTTTGCAGGACGCAATGGGGCAAGATGAAGTGTTAACCCATGTCCAACCGCGCTCGCACATGGGGTGGGGTAGGACTAAATTGTCATTCCTATCCCGAAACCATACACCGGGAATTGATGGCTTCCCCACATAGAATTTTGGTACAACACAACCAATCATTCAAATATTAAGATGACTTCCTTCGAGGTCTTATATGGATATGAGGCAAAGCACCTTTCCATTCCTTTTGTTGCTAATACTACCATAGACTCTGTAACTGAATTCTATATACAGAGGAGATATGCAAGAACTGTTGAAATAAAACCTCATCATGGATCCAAACATGATGAAGCAAAGTCCTGATAGAAGAAGGAAAGGTATGAACTATGAAGTTGGTGACAAGGTATTCTTGAAACTACATCCCTACACATAGAATCTGAAATCCGGTATTGTCCAGACAAAATATGAATGTATTATCATGCTTCTATGAACCATATGCTATACTGGAGAAGTTTGGTCCAGTGGCTTATAGTTGGATCTTCCTGAAGGCACAAAAATCCTCCCAATATTCCATGTTTCTCTATTGAAAGAGCAACACAGGACATTGTCCATGGACACACTACCTAAGATGAACTCCGATGGAGGCTACAAAATCTATCTTATCAATGTACTTGACACCCATGACATGTTGGGGTGAAATTTCCCTATCCGACAACTATGGGTACACTAGGCGGGGGTCCGCAGCTGAGAAAGCAACTTGGGAGGATGCAAATTTTATCTAGCATCACTTTCCAGATTTTAATCCTTGCGGGCAAGGATCTCAAAATGGGAGGGGTAATGTAACAACCCCAATTGATAAAAGAGATTTTGTTAGTGATGATGTGGAGCTGAAATAGATGAATAAGGGTACGAGAGCCCATTGTTGGGTATGCAAACAAAGTCCCACTTCGGTTAGAAATGGGGGGGAGGAGGATCATGGGTATACAAGGATGAATAAGTATCTCCATTGGTATGAGGCTTTTTGCAGTTAGAAGCCCAAGAACAGAACCATGAATGCTTAGGCCCAAAGTAGAGAATATCATACCAATGTGGATATAGATGATGTCCAAGGTCCGTAGAAGTGGTATCAAAGCCATGCCCCAGAGTTAGCCATGTGGATGAATCCTTGAAATGCCAAACGAAGGTGGTGCCTTGGTTATCTCATGATGGAATCCGTGAATGAGCTATATTAACAAGCGGTGTTCTTTGGATGCTTCACATAAGGCGTGTTGATATGAATCTTTGTATGCGTATAGAAACTTTGATCTAGAAGTTTATTTGTTGCACAAAGAACAAGAATAAGCATGAGAGTAACCCAACAAAAAGCCACACCAAAAAGTGGATGAAAGAGATGCAAGATGGGGAATGTGTCATGCCTTAGAAATCCAATCGTACATGCTTCATCAACCCATAACTTAATAATTATGAAAGGAATGAATGAATGCAGTGATTCAATTGAACGCCTAATTGAAAACTCCACCCAAAGATTAACATGAGATCAAGAACAAACTTTTACAATGAACAACTGATGTGATTGTTGGAGGCTCGAGACGAATTTGGATTCTTGTATGGTTTAAAATAATTGGATCCTGCAATGTGAATTATAGTAAAACGCAGTTTCGTGGTTTCTTCCAATAAGAGACACAAACATGGTCGGATCGATCTGGAAATTTAACTGGAGCCAGAAGATTCATTTGGGTGTCTTCTAGTTTACAGGATATTAGATTTTAATGGTTCGATCGTGAGATAGAATCTTGGAATAGACTGCTTTTGTTCATTCACGATCTGCTATTAGTAGCATTGCGCAGTCTTGGTTTTCTAAGTGATCAAAGGTCTGAACGTATTTTGATCAAACTGAAACTTTACCCAGTGACAGAAGTCTTCTCAAGACAAATGATGATAAAAGGCGATCAAATTCTAACGGTCCGATGATGAGTTATTATTTTTGGAACATACTATTCTCAATTTGGAAGTTGGCACGCGAGTTACTGAGACCAGATCGAATATATGGAGCGTTGCGCATGTGGGAGGTCACGGCCTCTGCTAGAAGATGCCAAGATGGATATTCATTTTCCTTATTATGTCTTTTAATTAAATTATTCCATTAGTTGGTAAGAATTTCAAATTTTTATGTAATCATGTAATTTCCTACTTTTTAGGAATTAAGTTAGGATGGACTTCTTACTAAGGTAAGGTTTAATTTTAATAGGATTTAAATGAGCTCGGGTTTAAATAAATTTTAGGGATTAGAGTGCTAGGCCCATTAAAACTGTAGTTTATTTAAAGGCAGATTTTGCCCATTCTCAAAAAAGGTTTCTGACATTAATTTCATTGTTAACTTTGAGAGAGATCTCTTTGTTTATTGAATTCCTATTTTAAAGAGAATTAGGTTGCATGCATCTTATACTGTGTAAAGGCTGATTCTATAATACTCATATTTATCATAGAGTAGATCCTCAAGTAGGTGTTTAATTGAACCTCTGGTTTACATTCGTTTCTAGCATAGTAGTTGGCTAGGGGTTGATGTTTCATGTTTGATTAGGTTTTTACGTCATAATACGCTTCTTCCATCTCCGTTCTTTTCCATCATTCTTTTTTACGTAACTTTTTGTTGGGTTGTACAATCTATCCTTTTATTTTAGTTAATTTAAAAATTTGTTTGATTCGTGTGTTTCTCTTGATACAAGAATAAATGTCTAACTCCACGTTATCTTATGCCAGCAAAAATTCACATTATTTGGTATCAAAACAAGGTTCGAATTATTCTTGTTGAAAATTCATTCATATTTTGAATTCTAATAATTCTTGTCCGCTTTTTAGATCAAAATTTCAAAAATTGCCGCTTTCAGTCTAAAAAACTGTCAGAATCTATATTCGGGAGTCATCTGTAAGGACTTAGGAGTCTTATTTTTCAATTCCATTTTCACGGTTCGAGTCCTTGTAGAATCCTGCTCAACATAGGATTTTTTCGAAAAAAATAAAAAATTATTTCATTAAAAAATTCAAAAAAAATGAGAATTACTTTTTGTTGGTCTGGAACACCTTGATTTTCATCCTAGAAATGAAATTTCGAATTTTTTGAGTGGTTCTCATAATTTTTGGGGTATTTTGATACAATTGTTTCATCATTTGCATTGAGTTTTTTGGTTCGGAATTCATCTGTAGTACCTTGCCGACCGTGTTTCTTGTCTTATTTGCATTCATTAGTAGCTATTTGCATCTTAGTTCTCATTGCTCTTGAATTCGAATTCGAGAGAACAAAGATAGTGGTAACTGCGAGTGAACCCGTTCCCTCACTATATTCTAAGCCTTTTTTTAGAGAAATTGGGAAGTGAGAATTTTTGGGTTACATTTGGGGGAAGTAAACTCTTACTAAATCTATTTTTCTAGTGCTTGTTTGATTGTTTATGATGCAGACGATAGTAATGGTAAAATAACGATGCAACTCATGAATATGATGATGGTATATTGACATCCACTACGATGGATGATTGTGTGATCAACTTGAAGACCATTTTTAGAGAGACACTAGCTAGTGGGATGCAACCCTCGACCCTCCCATCCGAGACCACATAAATGGCCTTCCTGGTAATAGGGATGCACATGTCCGTGAGGAGGATCTCTTTGTTGATATTGCAGGATAGACTGAGAATTGAGATTCATTGAGAAATATGAAGCAGACCATCCCAAAATTTTGTGATAAGCATGATCTTGAAGCATTTATGGCTTGGCAGGAATGAATGGAGCACATCTTTGAATTTCATAACTTCTAAGAAAGTATTAGGTAAAATTGGCTATCTCCCAGTTTAAAGATGATGCTACTACTTGGTGAAAATATTTTAAGCAGAATAGGGGTCGAGATCTGGATGCACCGATTGATACATGGGGAGCCCTTATGATTCATATGAGAAAAGCTTATGTTCTTGGTTTTTATGTTCGTCGATTGAAAGATTAAGTTCTATATCTACGCCAAAGTAACCATTCAGTTATTGAATATTATCATGAGAGACTATCATTGAAATTGAAAGTAGGAGTTGAAGAAGATGTTGAGTCAGCAAAGGCTTGATTCATCTATGGCCTCAATTAGTATATTCGGCGCCGATTGGAAAGGTACACCCTTCATGAGAAAGAATGAATTTATACGAAAGATTGAATTTATACGAAAGATTGAAAGATTGAATGAAAAAAGGCTGAATTTGTGAAGACCATTCATGAGAAAGCACGAGCTAATATTGATAAGAGAACATCTCAGTACGCCAAACAGGCCAACATGGGCCAAAGAAAGATGACTTTCGAGCCAGGTGATTGGGTATGACTGCATCTAAGGAAGGAAGGATTCTCAGAAAAGAGAAAATCAAAACTCATGCCAAGAGGAGATGGACCGTTCCAAGTGGTTGCCACAATTAATGACAACGCCTACAAATTGGATCTACCGGGTGAATATAATGTTAGTACCACTTTCAATGTTGTTGACTTACTTCCATTTGATGTAGGTTATGATTTGAGGACAAATTCTTTCAAAGAAGCGGAGAATGATGCAACCCAAGTTGCACCCAAACTTACTAGTGGCATGGACCAAGAGGTCGTGCAAATAGAGCCTGATGAAGAGCCCAAAGATTGCGAGATGATGGTTGCAAGTCGAGATCCATTAAGGCTTTAAGAAGGGACAATCACACGGCTAAGAGCCAAGAAATTCAAAGAGGCTTTGAACTTAATGATCCAAGGAGTTGGGCTCGAGAAGAAGGAAATGGACCGCGAGAACCATTTATGCTTAGTGAGCCCCATGGCCCACCTGAAATGGCCCGTCCCATTATCATGATCAAAGTCATGGCCCAAGAAGCAAGCTCAAATGAATAGTGCACGTGTGGGGTGGTTTGTGGAGTCCAAGGACAAGTGGAAACAGAACCAAGTCCAAGGATTCAATGGATAAGAAAGTTTCATCCCAAAAATTATCCAAAAGGATTCCTTCCTTATCTAAAGACACTCTTCCATTATCCAAATCTTTACATAAGGATATTACTTAATTATCACTTATCTAGACTTGAATATTTCCTTATCCAAATATTTAGATTAAGTTATTGCTTTATTGATCATTATCTACATTAGGTTTGTTTTATCTAAACTAGGTTCTTTCCTATCTAAACTAGGTTCTTTCCTATCAATTAGGAAACATTTTTGAGGTTATTAGGATTCCCAGAATTCGTCCTTTGCTCCTATATAAGGAGGACGAACGCCCCATGTAAGACAATCAACAAGTTTTCAAAAATTGTACGTTTTTACGTATTGTGAGATTGTATCATCTTTTAGTTTTAAACCATCTTCGATTATATATTCTCTTTGAGTCAAGTGACATCATTTTCAAAGAACTTATCCTTGATTCTTGGTTAACACAAGTTGCTTTCACGGAATTATTTGGTGGCATTCTCGGTAACAATTTTGTGACTTCTCGCTGGTTGACAAATTGTTTTCAGGCAAAAGCACAAAAAATTCATCAATTTTAGATCTTATTTTGAATATTGAATTGGTGTGAGGTTTTGCCAAAAGTTCGGCAAGGATTCATATAATGACCCAGATTTATGATCACCAAAGAACTAAAAAATAGAGAGTTCCATGTCTGGAGGCTTGGGTAACATGTTCCATCCAGGCACTGGTGGAGTCAACATAATTGAGACATTAAAATACCAAGTACCTAGAAACCACTTCTTGAATAACCATGTACTCAAACTGATTGAAAAAATAGTGAAATTGAGCAACAAAATTCTCGGATAACATTCATTACTTGCTTCAACATCTTAAAGGAACGTTGTAACATGATTCACATATGAATTGTCCAAAACAGACAAAAGTATCTTGACCTTCGCAAACATGAGAAGTGGCCTATCTCTGATACTTGTGAGTAATTGGTACTTCACTGAAATCTCTCCCGTATCATCAAGCCATTGCAATTGGTATGGTTGAGGGTGTTTGAAACTTTTGAGTGCCAATTTGTGAACCAACTCCTCGTTCACGCAATTGGTACAACTTCCCTCATCCACAATCACTAAGCATGTCTTTTCCTTCACCTTGTAGTGCATATAGAAGATATTGGTCCGTTGCTCTAGGCATTTGTCTTGGGTTGGTTGTATGTTCAATGCATGAACCAAGAATAGTGACCTATCAACAACTCCTTCTCCACTAGAATACCCTAACTCGGTATCCACGTGATGGTCTCCTTCACGTTTCTCCTCAGATAAAGTTAGGGCAAACAAATCTGTCCCTTTTTCGTCTTCTTCATCCATACTATACACAACTTCCCATTTGTTTATCTCCATGACTTGGTTATTCGTAAATGAGGTCGCAATGTGCCTATCCTTGGCACTTAAAGCATCGGATAATCAAGCTAGAACTCTCAGAAGTGGTTGGTTGGAAAGTCTTTCTGACTGACTTCTTGGCCGACTTCTGAAAAAACTTCTTAGGCGGCTTAGGGTTTGAATCATCCAATTTCCTTAGAGCTTTGTTCCATCTACTCGTTTATCCTCTCTTCGTAGATGAATTTGATGACAATGTGGCTCTACTTGCAGCTGATTCTTTGAATTGTCGCTCAACTATTTTTGCATAGGAAACCAACCCTTCAATCCCTTGACAATACGGTGCATATATCTCAACTTGATGTCGAATATTAATGTCGAGGCCATAGATAAATGTAGCCTTAGTTGCTTGCTCATCTTCATCCAACTAGGTTTTCAACTTCAAAGATAGCATTTTGTGATTATAATCTACCACGAATTGGCTCCCTTGTCGAAGGTCTTACAATTCCCCCCTTAGTTGACATTTGTACGAATTAGGTACATGTCTTCTTCATGGCTCGAATAAGTTCTTGCCATTCGAATGGAGGATCTCCATCCCTTTGCCTCCTACGCTTCACATCTTCCCACCATGTAAAAGCATATCCCTTAAATTTAGAAATGGTAAATCTCACCTTAGTTTGTTTGGGAAATCGATGAAGCTCAAAGATGTGCTCCATGTGATCCTTCAATGCTAAGAAGGCCTCAAGTTCGTGGTTTCCTTGAAATACAGGGATAGTTTGCTTGATATTTCGCAAAGAATCATTAGCTTTATACTTATCATCATCACCTATAAGTCCTCTACCATAACCAACAACTCGTCCACGACCTTCATTCCATGGAATTCGTGGATCATAATCGTCTTGCCTCAGGTTGGCTTGCATGAATCCGACCAATCTTTTCTCCCATAACTGCCACGGTTGCATGGATATCATCTCCAAGATTTGTGGAATTTTCGCCTTCTTCCTAAGTAGGCGATCTTCCCATCATTGACCGAGTTTTAACTATGAACACAAGACCCGCACACTAGAACAAGAATGTATAAGAACTCACTTCGCAAATGTACTACCAATCTACCATTAACTCTCAACCAAACAATACTAAAAAAAAAGGTTTAGATTTAGGTGAGGGAATAGGTCCACTCAATCTTACCATTATCTTTGTTATTCAAATCCAACTTTGAGTGCAATGAACATCAACATATAATAGTCAATCAATGCTAAAATATGCACATAATAAAGGAAAGAAACAAGGAACTTAGGCGATGAAATATGTGATGGTGACATAACTAAGCTTTTGATCGAACACAAGATTCTTTTTTCCCCTCTGAGGTTAGCCAACAAGGTGAGCAATGATAACAAAAAATCAAACATCAAGAATAATTGATAGCCGCAAGAAAGAAATTTCATCCTGACTCTGATACCAAATCGATACCAATCTTCATATGCATGCATAAGCTTTGATCTAAATGTTTATTTCATGCACAAAGAACAATCAAAAGCATGACATGTAACCCAACAAAAAGCCAAACGATAAAGTGGATGAAAGTGATACGGGATGGACAATGTTTTATGTCTTAAAATCCAGTCAAACATTCTTCATTAATCCCTAACTTAATAGTTATGAAAGGAATGAATGAATGTAGCGAGTGAACTGATGCCTAACTGAAAGCTCCACCCAAAAATCAACACGAGATAAAGAACAAGCTTTTACAAAGATCAACTAAGGTGCAATGCAACCAATTCCCAAAGGAAAAGGAATTAAAGAAGAAAGATATTCTTCTCAGGTTCACAATAATAAAAAAATGTCCATTAACAATGAACGACCACATCCTTTTATAGGCAAAGAAATCTAATTTGAACCGACCTAAAATACTAAGAATCCTAATTTTAATGGAACTAAAATACTAATACTGAAATTTAAAAATGAAAGAGAAAGGAACATGCAACTCAACTTGGACTAGGACTCCTCATGGACAAGGACTCATTTGGATGGAAGAATCCAACTTGGTCCTGGATTGTGTTTAGGGTTTAGGGGATCAGCAATGCGTTTAGAGGCTTGGACATCCACATCATGTGTGCCTGGACGAGGTGGATAGGAGTTAATTTGGATAGGGAAAGCTCTCAAAATAAGCGATGCTCAGATTCTTCACATAAGGAGTGTGTTTGAACGTGGTGGATAAGAGTAGTTGGCCTCGATAGAGTGGAAATCCTTCCTAGTGAGGAAGATGGATGGATGATTATTGTTTGAGGGAGGCTCTGTGGGCCTTTGTTGGAGGGGAGGATTGTTGGGCAAGGGTGGGCCTATAAACAGGCAGGCTCGGGCTTAAGCTCGAGGTTAATTTTGGGCTAAGCCTAGTCCACCATTGGGCTTAGCCTAGGCCCACCCTTGCGTGTACTAGTCTTTTTTGGAATATACTATTCATTTACCGCCCCGTCGACCGCCGCTGCCGTACATTTTAGGTCGAGGGAGCGTACTGACGTGTACAAGAATTTTTTTTTCTGCCAACAACGAAGATTTACGTGAAGACTCTGAATGGCTCACACTTTGATATCGAAATGAATCCCGTGGACACTGTATGAACTCTGATAAATTGATTTCTCACTGCAGACATGCTAGATTATTGATACTTACTGGGGTTAACTTTTCTTACTCTTCTGTCGGGCAATTGCATTGTAGTTAGGGTTTTGATATCGAATTTTTTTTGTCCCATGGAGGAGGGAGGGGCGGGGGTGTTCTGTTGATCCGGATTTTTGAGTACCACCATTCCATGTGGTAATTGCATTGTTTCTATTGTTTGTTTGCGTTGTCAACTTGAGTTATTTTCTACCTCGCGATTGCAGGCCCTAGTGAATAATGGTGTTAGTGATGTAATCAATTACATTAGTTTCTACCTTTATCTAGTAAATATTTTCCTCTTGCTCTTTTTTCGCAAAATCTGTAGTTTTTCTTCTTCTTTAGTTTCTATTGTTTGTTTGTTTGCGTTTTTTTGCAAAATTTAATATGTTTCTCTGATGTAAACTGCTCTGGCCACTGGTTTATAATATGTCTTACTTTGACACTCTCTGAGTGTGAAAACCAAATGAAGTTGTTAAAATCCTTGCATGCTATGTTTTTTGTTGAGGAAGTCCTATGGTTGATGATGAAATGAAATCTTGTTGCTTTAGAAGAATTTATCCATCATCATGGGCTGTTATCTGCATATAATTATGCGGAAGTTCTCTTCTTTCCTATTGCTTTCTTCCACATTCCTGATTAATGTCCTCAAGGCCAAATTTTTGGATGTTAATTATTACATGTACCTATAGTTTTTTTCATCTCTTATTCTCTTGCTAGGCTGCAGATCTGAAGAAAAGTATTGAAATAACCAAGGATTCTGATGTGTCTACCTAGCTGGTCCGCAGATGCTTATCCATCAAGCTAAAATTCTCAAGGATTAGACTACCCTGAGGATAACAAAGTCGTGGAAAATAGTTCTTTTCATATTTGTCCTCTTGTTGTACTATTGATTTGTCTTGAATTTTACATTTATGGTTGAAGATGATTTTTTATTTACTCATTTTATTTACTCATTTTTATCTACTAGATTATAGATGAATAGTCAATAAAAAGCAAACAAAGTAATAACATAAACAATATATATATATATATTCTTCAAAAGAGATGATGCTTTTACAAGTTGAGTGGAGAATGCAAATTCTAACCCCGAATAGTGGAGAATGAAGTTCTTCATCCACCTCCTGAGGAAGACCCACCTCCTGTCCATGATTCTCCTTCTGAGCGTGATCCCACTATCATGGGAATTGAAGTTGCTAATCTTGAACGTGATCCGGGGAAACGAATGCCAATTTACAAATATGATGTTAATAAAAGAGATGCAATGAGACAAACTTACATCCAGAAGGTGGCACGGTAAGGGTGGTCGCCAGAAGCAATATATTTAAATATTTTATTGTTTAATTACTTAAACTTTGTTAATTATTTTGATTGAATGTTATTTATACATTATATTAAATATTTTAAACTTTTATATATTTTTAAAATATTTAAATAAAAAATAGTAGCGAAAAAAATGACGAAAAAAATGGCCCTCTAAATTCTTTTAGAGTTTTTTTTGTCCATTCTAATTTTTAGGACTAATTCCACCCTTACTATTGGGTATACAAAAAAGTCCCACTCTAGTTATAAATGGGGAGGATCATGGGTATTTAAGGATGAACAAATATCTTCATTTGTATGGAGTCTTTGGAGGGTAAAAGCCCTAAAATAAAATTATGATGGTTTAAGCCAAAGTGAATAATATAATAATAATATGGAGATAAATGCTATCCAATGTTCTTGCACCCACGTCCTAAAAAGAATCTAATTGGCTGGACTCTCCAGCGTGGAATTGTTGATAAGAGCTTTGAATATGCTGGTGGCTGATAATCGTTGATCATTTGGAAGGAAAATGGGTATCTTCCGCCAAGGCTCAACTGTTTAATTGCTTTTGTTTTGGTTAAGGAATAACTATTACATTAGTTAGTTAAATTTTGTTTTTGTGTGAGTTAAGGTGGGAACTATAAATGCGGGAAGGACATCTTAGAATTATTGAAATCTTCCTAATCTAAAACACGTTCTCACTGAAGTTATCTTTTATCCCTTCTCGATTTCTCCTTGTTTTCTTTTATATCTTCTCAATTATTAGTTCAATTCGTAGCTGAATCGTAACACTCCGCCCCTGACCCCAATGAGTCTCCTGAAGATTTTAGCGTCTTGTTTTCGATCAGTTCTATCTGTTTATATGGATTTTGTCATATAATACACACATAAAATTCTCTTTCTGATGGTAATGTGATATCCATTTTATATAAAAAATTGACTATTTAGAGATACTTCTTGGAAAGATTTAAGAGCTACCAATTATCATATGCTTTGATTGAAATTTGAAAATCAATCTAGCATATCTTAGCCTGGGCATACGAAAAGCTCCTAACAAATACTCACTCTCCCCCTTTAAGCCATGTGTATTGTCCACAAATACCTACCTGGATCTGGATGCGTTTCTTGCCTCCCATAACAAAATTTCTGACTCCGAGCGGAAGGTACAAATCCATTTTTATATAAGATTTTTTAGGGGGTGTCCGCCCCCTACAACACTTTTTTTTTTTTTTTTGATAAGTAATGAGGACTCCCGCACCACCTGCCAGGGTATCCTAGGGGCCCACAGGGGCCCACCAGACTAATCCCTCAGAATGTGCACGAATTGCTGCCATCCCGGCTCGATCCCTAGACCTCTTGGCAAGCCAGGAGTCTAAGGTCGCATACAGTACCGCTAGGACAGACAACCGTTCACCCTGACCTTGGATAGCCAATGGAGACTATTGGACGAGTGAACAAAATGCAAGCTCTTGGTTGGGAAGAGCCTCCCATGAAATGATCCTGCAACACAAGACACAAAGCAACCTTCTATTCCAATTCCTATCTCCCGTCTGATCTTGTCATAAAACTCCGGCAACGACATAAATATGTTGTTGAAATCGTTGCTCGGGAGATCATTCAACAACACACGGATCTCCGGCAACGTGATCCCCATTTGTGAACATATGGAGTGCACCGAATTGACTATGTTAGAAATGAGCATCAAAGTGTTTGTCCCTGATGCGCAGCCAAGATCAGCTATGCCCATGCTCTCAGGAAGCGTGTTTTTCAGACATTCCTCGATTGCCGTCTCTAATATCGGGCTTGCCCTTAACATTGTAATCCTCTACAGTGTCAGGTCAGGAGATTGATGAATATGTTTATGATTTATAACAAAATAAAGGAGGAAATCATGAAAGCAAACGGATAGATGAAAGATGATGAACCTGGAGGAGTGAGTTTCTGGCATAGCTTGTACTGTCTTGGCCCTTCTTCATGCGAAGAGTTTGCTTGACTTCCATTTTTTTCTTGTAAACTTTTGTACGATGAGAAGATGTGCTTTGCAGTTCTGGCGTTAGCCTGTGGGCTTTTCATGAAAAAAGCTGTCCATTCATCAATAAATTCAGCTCTGATACACGGCAATAGTTTTGTGGCTGGAATTCTTTCAACGGTTGATGAACATTAAATAAAGAAAGTACAAACATTGAATGCTTTTTAACCTGCAAATGCAATGCAAACTTGTAATGATCTGGTTTGGTTGGATAGTGTCCGATAGATTTAATCTGCAATGAAATTTGTAATTATCCAAATAATGAGAAAAAAAAATAATAATCAATGACTAAAAACAAAAGTCAATATACAGAAAAAGTCTTTTCTGCAAGCTGCTACCATTATAGAGATACAAAGTAATCTTTGTAAAACTGTGAGATGTATGCTTTCAGCACACATTTGGGACTTGTATTAGATATGCCAATATTTCCTTTATTTAGATACTCAGCTTGCATTAGGACACAGACTCTCCGGGACCTACAGTTCAATAAAGAGTTGACTGAGAATAATTCATAGCTACATGTTTCAGTCAAATATATCAAACTATATGAAATTCATGATGATACAAAATAATGACCCGATTCCTGGGTACTTGGGTCAAGTTTGGGCCGAGGATTGGACCTGTGGCCCTGTAGCGGATCCAACCTAGGGGGCTCGGGTCCAGATGCGAGTGCGAGTCCGAGTGTGAGTGTGTAGGCCAATTTATAAGGTGGATGTGAGCTACTCTAAAACCTTAATACTAATGAAATTAATTGTAGCAACATATTTCATATTTGTCGGTTTATATTTGTTTGTTCAATTCGTATGTCATACAGGAACATCTGAAGTTAATCAGTCATAACTTTGGCTACAGGTATCCGAATGGATCGTGTGATGTGGCATTGGAATCATCTCTCTGGTGTGCACAAAGCTGCCTATGAGCTTTGCTCGATGTGCAACATCAATTTTTGCCAATTTTTATGTTTTCCTTTCCGAAAATGCATTTTTATTATTTCTTTCCTTTTTAGAAATAATTTGCTGTCAACCTTGAAGTCAACTGATTTCTGGCTTTCTAGCAATTTACCGCTTTTAGTTGATTTGAATGAGTAGATTGATTTGCGCGATTATGCTAGATAAAGCAAATCGAGGAAATTATGGGATTTCTTTGGCTATATAAGTCCGGCTAGGGGACTTAGTTGAATATCGAATTTTGTAGTATAATTAAAAAAAATAAACGGAAACCGAGGACACCATCTCGGGATTCTTTTGGAGAAGTTCTCGTGTTCTTGATTCTATTGCAATTTCTGTATTTTCTTTAGCCTACAACATAATTGCTATCTTGTTCCGGCTTCAGTGTGTATCAGAGCTTCAAAATCATCCTCGAAAATCAAATGGTTGACGCTGCAGTACAAGGACGAGGTGTCCAGGATCGTGTTTGTGGTCGTGGTCGTGGGCAGGGAGAAGGAGCCCAATACCGAGATCGCACCATTCAGGAGTGATGATTGAAGATTTGCAGAGACAAGTGACAGAACTGACCCAACACTTTTCTACGCAGGAGCAATCCAATCGCGAGGATCGTGATTACTCTAATCATGGTTTATCCACCTTCAGCAACCCATTTCATAATCATGCATAACATTGGGAGCATAACAGTCGAGAGGAGCATCGCAGAGATCTCGGGTTCAAAGTTAATCTGTCCAAATTTTTTGGTACGTTGCAAGCTGACGAATTTATTGATTGGATTAATGAAGTGGACCGAATTTTTGAATACAAAGAGGTTCCTGATGGCATGAAAGTAAAAAAAGTAGCCATCAAACTCAAAGGCCGAGTGTCTGCCTGGTGGGAACAGCTGAAGCGTTCACGAGGTAAGATGGGCAAGGCCAAGATTGTAGATTGGGAGAAGATGAAGAAGCAGATGAAGGGACATTTCCTTCCCTTCGGGTATTCTCAACTCTTGTTTCAACGACTTCATCTGTTGAGGCAGGGGGCGAGGTCTGTCCATGACTACACGGAAGAATTTTACCAGTTGATCGCTCGAAATGATCTGTCCGAGTCAGAGGAGCAGTTGGTGGCACGTTATTTGGGTGGTTTGCGACCGTCCTTGCAGGATGTATTGAGCCTCTATTCAATACTCACGGTTTCTGAGGCCTACCAGCGAGCACTTGTTGTTGAAAAGCAGCAGAGCAGGAGATCTGTGGTCAGGAGTGACCAGACCAATCGTTATGTCCGCCCGCAGGAGTCCTGACCCAACCAGCAGTCCTTACAAGGTAATCTTAACTCTATTGTTAAGTGTTATCGTTGTGGTGAGCAGAGTCATAAGGAACCAGATTGTCGGAAGCCTACTAGCAACAAAGAAAGACGTTGTTACTGGAGGAATGTGAGGAGGATGAGGAGACTGGCGAGCCCCTATATGATGCTGATGCTGATGATATGTTGTCCGGAGATGGACATGAAACTCTGGTCGTTCGCAAGAGTCTACTGACTCCTAAGAGCGATTCTGAAGATGATTGGTTGAGGACCAATATCTTTCATACGATGTGCACGAACACGATTGCGGAGAAGGTATGCAAGATGATTATTGATAGTGGCATTTGTGAGAACGTGGTGTCAACAAAAGCGGTGCAGAAGTTGCAATTGAAGACCGAACGACATCCGAAGACTTACAAGTTGTCCTCGCTGAGCAAAGGGAGTGAGGTAACTGTGGATAAGCGTTGCCTCGTATCTTTTTCTATTGGTTGCAAGTATTTTGACAGCGCTTGGTGCGATGTGGTGAACGTGGATGCATGTCACATTCTATTGGGACGACCCTGGCAGTATGATCGTAGTACTCTGTTTAACGAGAGAAAAAATACTTACACCCTTACGATGAAGGGAAAGAAGATTGTTCTGGCACCCCGGTGGGATGAACCACTTCCTAGCCCAGCAACCAGATCATCTAACCTGCTTTCTTTGCCAAATTTTTTAGATGAGATTGAGCAGGAGAATATTGTCTATGCGTTACTTGTTCCAGCGAGTGGTGCACAAGCTGAAGTTGTGGAGTTGCCATTGGAGGTGCAATGTTTGTTGGAGGAGTTCTTTGATTTGATGCCAAGTGATCTTCCTCATGGATTACCACCTATGTGCGACATACAGCATCAGATTGACCTTGTTTCTGGGCTAGCTTGCCAAACCAACCAGCCTATCGCCTCAGCCCCAAGGAGGCAGAAGAACTGCAGCGACAGGTGGTTGAGTTATTGGAGATGGGCTATATACGCAAGAGTATGAGCCCTTGTGCAGTTCCTGCATTGCTGGTTCCAAATAAGGATGGCTCGTGGCGTATGTGTGTTGATAGTCGAGCCATCAACAAAATAACTGTGAAGTACAGGTTCCAATTCCTCGTCTGGATGACATGTTGGATGAGCTATCCGGTTCTAAGGTCTTCTCCAAAATTGACCTTAAAAGC